>JBBPLG010000042.1:0-78723 GCA_038089695.1 Xanthoconium separans | reverse complement strand
GTACTCTGTCCGTGAGGGGGCAGTCCGGTGCATGCACGTGAACAAGGAGGTGGCAGAGGAATCGATTAGAAGGATCGGGAAGCTACTGGACAACCCACGAGTGCAAGTCCTGATTGCACATGACTCTATCTGGTACGATGCGAACAAGGGTGGAAATGCGTTCTTCCCCGGCACGATCACGCCGCTCACCTGAGCAAGACCCGTAAAGTATCCGAATGTATCATTGTATCCGATGAAGTCCGGTGAACGCACTTGTATTAGAAATTGTCCGTGGTTTATAATTGCATACCTGCACATGATCGCAAACATACGTTTCACTACCATCTCTGGTGAGATAATTGACACTCCACGTTGCCAGATCAAGGGTATATGAATATCTCCGTGTTGGCGGCGGGAAGCCTGCGCCTTCCTATCCCCAAGTTTGTTGCAGACACCAAACGAGGAATCGTGTCGTGTCTGCGGCACTCCAACACCGGTTTTCGGTTTGTGTTCGACCTCGGTCTGTGTTGCGATCTCGATGGGTACCCACCCATGGTGACGCAGGACGTCACAGAGTCGCTCGTGACTCGGAAAAGTAATGTTTTATCCATCAGTCACCTACACTGGGACCAGAACTAGAAAATGACCAACTTGGTCGATAAGACACACGGGGCTTGATGCGGACATTGCGCACGTGTAGCAGTGGGACCACAGGCCATTCACAAAGGCGACGTTTATCAGGGGAATGGTGTCATGACCTGCTTGCCAACGTGTACAAGAATCCAGATGCGACTTTCTCGTTCACGATGTTCCAGGCTTTCAACCGCTGCGCACCTCTGGTGAATACCGTGGACGAATCCAAGCATCGTCCGAGATACTGTGTGAGGAGCATTTTCTGTGGGCCAAACGAAAAGGAGTCGCAACGCTGATACGTTGGTACCACGTGGAAGAGGAGAATCGGAAAGCTTCTATCAACCGGTGGACAATGGTGCGAGGTGAGTGGTCTGGGGAGGTTGACTCGAAAACGCGCCGAGACAGCGCTGTTCTGGCTGGGATGTTATTCCGTGCAGCAGAGAGACGAAGCTGGGTCTCTCTATGGGTTCTGATTCGAGTTCAATATCTGACAAGCCATCGGCATCATGGCACCAAATGTCGAGAAATTTTCCAAACCCATCAAAGAGGACTTCAATCCGGGAAGGTCTTTTTCCAGGGAATTTAGCGCGGTGGGATAGGGTGGAAGGGTACGCGGTAGTCGAGAAAGCGCTCAGTGCTGCTGATTTGTACGGAGAGGCATTTAGGTGAATCCATCGAGGATGGGGTCGTGGCACCAGTCTTCCGGTTTTTCGTGGCCCCCTTTCAACGGGGTCCCAAGATAGTAGATGATGCTTTCACTCTATAATCCTATACATATTATGGAAACATCATCTTGGGCATGGGTATTGCTCACCCTAACCAACTACTTCCATGGTGACACATGGATGCATAGGGACAGGTATGTCATCGAACTCTGAGAATGGTCTGGCGTCTTCGAAGAGCTGTTGACCCTTTGTCGTAGCAGTTAATTCCTGTATGACTTCCTTTCTCAAACTCGGGCTCTTCTCCTTAAGCGTAGACAGAACAGAGAGTAGATTGTCATCTTTGTCCACTTTGAGATCGATCAAACATTCTACGCTAGGAATCCAGAACGCAACGGTCAAAGGAATGCCTGTCGGTAGGAAGCGTTAGCGTTATCGTGTTCCAGGTACAATCGACACATACCGTAGTCCACAAGCACAAGGTGAAGACGACCTTCAGTGGTTTTGAATATCTCTTGCCTATTGGGGCGGAACAACTACAAAGCAAAGTCTCCGAAAAACCACCGAATCCGAATCTATGGCGGAGGCAAATCTACAGACAATCATATTTAACTTTGTCGCACGGAGCGCTAGCTATGCGCTTGAGTTGTGACAGTGTATGCTGATCATTAGCACTCCCGATGGGATACAATATGCATAGATATACGTGTGGATTTGTAGTGTGTAATGCAAACGATGAACTTTTTAAAAGCCAACAACAACCGACAAACAATGAACAGAGGGACACGAGGCAATCGCCAGTCGCTACGAGAAAAAGTACAGCGACTTGCGGATCGTCTCCACGGCAAACGTGCCCTTTTCAGGATGCGGCGGGATCAAGTGCGACAATTTGATAAACTTGTTCTTGAACGCCACTGGCACGTCCTCGTGTTCGTCCCCGCTCTCCCCGTCATCTTGCTCCACTTGGATGCGTCTCTGACCGGAACCTCGGGGACGACCTCGAGGACGCTTGGCGGGGACGACGAGCACCTCGGGCGTGACAGCAACAGTAGTGGGAGAGGTAGCGGGATCATCATCCATAGTGATAGTCGAGATCGAGCTTCCCTCGGCGTCGGTGACGTCCAGCAATCTGCCCACCGCCGCATTCTCTCGCTTGAGCTCCGCAGCCATATCACTGCTCGCCGAAATCCGACAACCCGCAGCCACGAGCGTCTTGAGGGTCGATTCTTTGCGAATCGCCGACAGCGGTACAAAGTGGTTGGCATAGCGTTCCCGGAACTGTGTTTGCGTTGAGCAACATTGGGAAAATCTCAGACTGAACAAGGCTCACCTCAGCTTCGAGTTTTCGGAGTATGTCAGAGGAGTGGAGAGCGATGAACGTGTCCCGAATGACTTCCGACATTTGGTCGATACTGGATGCATGCGTCCAGTAAGAGTCGTGTACCGATGCGAATGTGATGTCTCGAGTCTTGTGCTCATCAGTCGTCTTGCGCCAACAATGTCCATCAAGACACTCACCCTACATTCCAACGCCGTCAACATCATGTGTGTCGCATCTAGAGAATGAATAAAGTTGGGTGGGAAAGCAGAAGCTTGTTTGATGCCATTGACGGCAGCAGGTGCAGTCGGGTCCGAGATGTAGACCGTCTGCAACGACGTCATGATCTGCTTGCGCTTAGCCTTGCGATAGGGCTGTATGATCGGCAACCCCAATGGCGTCGTCCACACCACCGTCGCCATTTGCTCGTTCCTTATGCGGGCCTCGACCGTATCTGCTTTGGCGTTGACACGTTGAGGTTTGAGGATTTCGGGGAGACGTTCTTTGGGAATGCCTTTGGTAACGAGTTTGGCACAAAGGTTGAGCCAGTTTTGGATGGCCTTGGCACCCGAGAAGAGGTCACCAATGCAATGGAGGACATTCTTGGCAAGGTAGGCAGAAGCTGCCCAACACAGTTCTTCAGGTATGTCTCCCCTATCTTTCAGCTGCCTCTCGATTTGCTCGCGAGCTCCGATGTAAGTGACGCCGTACACGGTCGTCATGACCTTGGAGAGGCAAACGATCGACATCCGACAACGTCGAGAAACAAAAAAAAAAAATACGGGGTACATACCGTTTGCTTGACTACTTTTCGAGAAATTTTTCCGAGCAACAGCTGCGCGATCTTTTCACCATCGTCAGCGTCCTTCAATACAATCTTTTCCACCATGTTGGCAACATAGGTATACACGTCCGACGGCCGGTCGGTGACCGCCAAGTTGACCTGAGCAGCACCTTTGCCATCGCCTCCAAGTGCAGCATAATGTTGCAGGCCGTTGCATGTACCGTCCTGGTGAATGGGAAGCTTCGACATATATGCGTGAGGGTCTTCGGATTCAAGGGCGGCACGAAGTTCCATGCAGGTCGCAAGACACTGCCATGGGTCGTCCGCCTTGGTCCACCAGCGACGACCCTGTTCGAGATTCAGAGAGAGCGACCTGGATGAGGAGATCGACTTACCTCCAGAGGTTTCTCGGCACTGTCGTAAATGTCATCAAGGTGGTTCATCACGAATGCTACACGCTCGTCAAAACTACCCTTGTCGAACCCATACAGATTGGCAAGATGAATTTTGAGCCAACGGAGACCGCGTTCGCCTAGGGGTTTTGCCTCTGCAAACATTAAAAGACCACGAGCCAGGTCATCACCGATATGACTTAAATGTGGGGGGATAGGGTACGCTCGTCCACGAAAATCAAGGTTGTGTGGTAGGTAGAATGTGTCTCCCAAGAACTAACGCCTGATTAATATGCTGCCTTCATGTACACGTAAGACACTCACAGCACGAGAAATCTCTATCTTATAATTGACGCTGCAACGCTCGGAATGATTGTTTGCTTTATCTTGGACATGGCTTTTGAGACGTTGACTGTAAATGGATTTCATTTGCACGTCTGTGTCGTAGTTCTTTGGTTTCTCGGGTTCAGGTTTGTCATACACTGCGGGAGGTATCTTGCAGAGCCTTTCCCCGGAATTCCACACTTGGAGGACAATATCAAAGGTCTTCCTGTTGATCTGCCAAGGCGTACTACCCAGGACATCCAGGCCAGCATACACAAGTTCAAGATTGCCCAAAGACGAAGCATGTTGGAGGTAGCTTTGTTGCTCCTGACAATCTTTGAAACGCATAACTGAAGCTAGATCATCGGGTCAGTGAAGGTGTCTCGAGCGACAAGAAGGCACCAAACTCTTGTTATAAATATACCCGCCCTGATCAGGAGCGAGCCATGGCTTGGGCTTGACAAGCATAGGAAGATGGCGAGGATGAAGTGTTTCTCGCAGAGGGTCTTTGGCAAGTCGGTCGGCGACGACAGGATTCAGTCTGATGACACCCAGCTTCTGACCGCGAACGTATTCATATGCGTGGTAGAAAGCGGGCTGAGTCTCCTTTCTACATATGCGATTAGCCCTCCACGGACACGGAAACGAGAACAAGACTTACAGCTCCTCACCGGTCCTCTTGTCGAGTGCCGTGCGTTCGACAGTCGCAACATCCATCAAACAGTCAACGAGAATACTGCCCACCCGCACGCGCAACAACTGGGTCCACTCTGTTGTCCATTCCTCGTTATCCTGGATATACTTGGCGGCTGTGACTCGTCGGGCGTGGAGATCCCTGTAGCCCAGGCCCGTGAAGAAACTGTGGTCACCGACGCGGTGCAATGAAGGTATCGCAATATTGTTACGCTTGCACATTTGAGCCTTGTACTCGTTTTCGACTGCACGTCCAACAGTGAGGAGAGCGCGAGCTAGCTTCATACCGTCAGCGATGCCGCCAGTGCTGTTTAATCGCATGACTTCGAGAATCGTGATGAGTGAAAGCGTTTCGGGCTTCACCAGCGATAAGAATGGTCCCAAACGGTGGGATTTATCTCCTAAATAATGTTAACAAACTCTCAGTTTGCCTCATTGCAAGTCGCTACGTACCCCGAATTTGCTTAGCTTCAGTAGCAATGATATCTGCAATCTCGGTTTCCAGGCGAACACGAAGCTTCCGGTGCCAATCCCACATCCATCTTTGAAGGTCAGGGCGCCGAAGACCAACGTCCACATGACCCAAGCCTATTTGATCAAACAGTTTAGCCTCGTGCTCGAGCCGCTCCACGGCTACGTCGTAGACAGAGGCTTCGAGCAGTTTTTGACGGGCTGCGACATCTTCGGGGAGAACACGACGAGCGAGAGTCACCTGCGCCAAGTGCCTGCGTAGGTTGTCCAAATTGAATGGGATCTCTTCTACCGAGGCTGAGCGGATGGTGTTGCCCTGCTCATCGATAATCTCTCGGGATCCATCCTGTGACATGATCAATGAGAGTTCCGGCAGTTGGTGTAAAGTGACCGACTGACCGCGAGTTTTTTGACTGGTAGCACCTCTGGCACGTCACTTAATGGGTCTAAATGACTGGTCCCCATAGCCTCCACTTGTCCTAGTTCTGATATGACCCGAGACATGTTCGTCTCTATTGCTGCCTTGGACAGCAGACGGATGACCTCCGACGCCTCCTCAGACGACGTGTAGACGCGATCCGATATCACGTCTTGAAGAGATATTCCACGCGCTGAGAGTCTATTGAGCAACTTCTCTGGACTTGGCGTCATGGTCGAATCACTGATATCGGAGCCAAATCTATGGGGTAGTGGTGAGATAGAAGTTACGCACAAACATCCGACTTACCGTAACCGGGCAAGCAGCATAATTGCGTAGGTCTGTGCGGACGGGTGCACGTTTTCCGACCCGCTTTCCATGGTTTCATACAACGACCATGCCTCCTCCACCCACAGAGCTCTGTCACTTGGTACTTTTACGAATGCCATGTCGATGTAGGCTACCAGAAAAGAATTGTAAATGCGAGTCTCCAGAAAGGATTCGGCCAAGGTGGATTTGCGTAATTGCTCGAAAATTTGCTTTGCGCGAGGGACGTCGTACAAATTGTGTAGACACGCGTCCATGACCGCCAGCTTATCTTGAGTGGGTGAATCGGGGAAGAAATAGGTGTTGAGGGTGGTAGGACTGGATTGATTGGGAAGAGGGGTAGGTAGGATGGTGTAAGGGACTCTATAGTGCAAGAATCCGCGCAAGTCATTAACAAAAGGCATGTCTTTCTCCGTCAGCGGGTCCTTTTGCGTCGTAAAGCGAAAAGTATCCGGATGAGGGACCTGGAGCGGGGCGAATGCAGCGGCGGGGGCATTGACCTTGTTGGAGGGAGTCGAGTAAAGTCGAGCTGGTCGCGGAAGACGTTGCCGAGAGTACGACACCAAAGTCGTCTCCAGCCTGCGAGTAGAGTTTCGAGGTATCATCTGGGTTCGATGTCGTCGCCACTGTCGTCGCACGACCAGCTCTGTGAGTCTGCGTCTTGGTAGAAAAAAAGTTCGTAAGAGTATGTACCCGGTTTCCCACAGTCGGTAGCTACAGTCTTACTAACTACCTGCTCGGCGCATGATCGCTTATTCGCATCAAGGACGATGATGCAGGACGCGGTAGATGATCAGTTACCTACACTGGGACCAGTAAGTACATAGTGGTTTGTTCCGTCAATAGAATACGCGGGGTCTTGACGCGTCGGGCGCGCGCGTAGCAAGTGTCGGGCCAGATGCGATTTTTCTCGTCGACCGCCATCCCTGCTGGCAGTTCGTATCCCACATGCGGAGTTTGGTAAAGTGAGTGAATGAGAAAAAAAAAAAAGAAAACCCTCGATGGGGACTCTGCACACGACAGCTGCCACCCAGCAGAACAAAAAAAAATCGCGTTGTGCTGTGACGCAGAAAAACCTGATAAGCCGCATGAGAGCCACCCTTGCCAACTTGGCGCAGACTTTAAGATTCGCGCGATTGTCGCGTACATATACATACCTTTGGATCTCGTCGTGACTCCATGGCGAATCCTGCAAGGCCTCAGTAATTCCACCACCGTCACTGCCAGGCTCAATGGACACCTCCTCCGTTCTTAGCGACGAAGACTACGATGTCATCTCAAATCCCGGTCAACGCTCTCTCGAGTCCAGCATCGCCGACTTTGGCCACATCGCTACCCAACCAGTGCGCGAAATCCCGCCCACAGACGCTGCCCGCGAAGCCCTCAGCACCGCATCGCTCTCCTCTACCGACATTCAAACCTGGGTCCGTGGCGTGATTGCATCCGCTGGCAGTGTCGATCACCCCAGTGGCACCTACCCACTCGATCACCGAACCGTCCGCGTCTACGTCGACGGCGTCTTTGACGTCTTGTCAGCGGGGTACGTCCATTCGCACCGCGTAATACCTCTCGCTGACTCGCCACTGTAGACACATGCTGCAGCTGCGTCAGGCAAAGCTCGCGTTTCCGTCCGTGCATCTCATGGTCGGGGTCTTCTCAGACGACGATTGTCAAAGACACGGTACGCAACCTAGGTTCCCTCATGTGGAGCGCTGCGAGCTCTTGCGCCATTGTCGCTGGGTCGATGAGATCGTTCCTGGTGCAGCTTGGACGCTCACCGACACATTCCTCGTCGCAAAGCGCATAGACTATGTCGTACTTGAGGAAGGCTCTTCTGTCAATCCCGAATTCGACATGACGAGGCTGAAGGGATATGATGATCTCAAGAAACTAGGCATGCTTTTCCGTCCTGTGTTGTGATCGTAGCCCTCATGTCTTTTTGTACGTCATAGGCCGTGTCATACCCACCAAAAGAACGCACGGGCTCGCACCACCTGCGCAAGCTGCACTCATGATACCGCCAAAACTGCCCTCCGCAGAAGCCACGCCATTGAGAAGAGCTCCCGAGTTACAACCAGAAGTCTTTGAGGGTGACGGTCAAGTTGATGTCACCTCTGGCATCAACAAAATAGCGCTAGATGGATCGTCGTGAAGTTATTCCTATTCTTCATTTATAGCTGTCTCTTGTCCCCCCTCCCCCCGCTTGCTTCCATACTTTGTTTTGTTGCATGTTACTATGTATCCAATCTACATACAACTAGAGTCCACGTGAACAACCGTGCCAGGTCCTACTAGTATGCGTACTTATTTACCATTCAACCCTTGGATTCCCTTTTTCGCCGGTGCACGTTCATGTGTCTACCCAGCTGGTCTGGTCTGGCAAACGCCTTTTTACACTCTTCTTCCGGACATACATATGGACGTGCACCGGTGTGAGTCCGAAGCTTTGAGCGGATGAATGGGATGAAACACAATGGCAAGTGAGCCGACTTACATGTTTGGACAGATTAGAAGACTCGGAAAAGGCTCTGGGAATGCGTCGTGATGAGATGGAGCGAAGAAATCATGTCGAGGGTACTTACCTGTCGCAGAATCTACACTTGAATGGCCGTAACCCATTATGAGTGCGCTTGTGGATCGTCAGCGCACCCGTAATGGCAAAGGCTTTTCCGCAACCGGGAAAGTCACAGATGTATGGCTCTGCGCAGTGAGCACAAACTCTGGAATCTACTTCGACGGCGACTCACTCTCTTGTGTGTGACGGCGCATGTGCTGCTGGAGAGTTGCTGCTTCTGAAAAGTTCTGGTTGCACACTTGGCATTGAAAAGGGCGGTGGCCAGTGTGTGACTGGAGAGTGTGTGATGCGCGAGATGGGATGGGATGAGGTGGAACACGAACCTGTATATGTCTAGATATCTTTTGCTTGCTAGAGAATCCGTTTGTACCGTGCCTATTACAGCCCTCCCAGAAGCATTCGTAATGGGCTCTTCCGCCTCCGATGTGCACGAAGGCAACGTGGGCTGTGAGTTCATCGCAAGAGGGGAATGTTTGAGTGCATGCTCTCCACTTGCAAGCATGCGTGCCAGAGCAGTCGTGCAAGGATAAATCGGTAGATGGCTGGTCAACGGTCTCGGATTTATCATTGCTGTCCTCTAAAGGAGACTGGAGCGCGGGGTGAGGGAAGGGAAAGTTGACACCAAGGTGATCTTGCATGAGATGTGTTGTGAGAATGTTGAGAACTTCATCGTCCGAGCTTGCAGATGAGGAGCTTGGAATTGAAGAGGGGGACGGGAACATTGCACAGTCACCCCAGTGACAAGAAAGTGCCTGTGAGAAAGGGTGAGGATGAACGGGTTGAATAGAGGTCTGAGCATCCATGGCGCATAGATGCTGGAGATTGACGTGTCCTACGAGATCTGAGAGGGTGTTGAACACAGAACCACAATTTGCCCACATGCAGCCGAAAGGCTGCACCGAAGCAACTTGGAGGGAAAATGGGGAGGAGGCATGCTGCTGTGGAGAAAACGGGGGAAGAGATGGAGAGGAAGAAGTGCTAGAATTAATAGAAGAGTCGGAAATGAGAGCACGGACTGGCTGAGGGACGGGGCTGGGAGTATAAATGGAATGAAGATCCGGTGAACGGTCGCAAAGCAAGTCGGAAAAGGAGGGCTCCCAGTGCGTGGAAGGGGAAGTGTCATGAGACTTTCGATCCAAAAGGTACGAGTGATAATCGGTGCAACACTGAAGCTTATGGGCGAGGTGAGGTAATGAGTTAGACGAGGCAAGAGAAGATATACACACGATTTCTTCTAGACCCGGGCAATCGTTGCATGTTGCTGCGGCGACACACGAGCCATCGCACGAAATCGTGCCGTTGGTGACGAGGCAAGTTTGAGCACCGTGGTCGGGATCATCGCAGGCGAGGACGAGACACTGATTAGTACACTCTGGGGTGACCTCTGGAATTAGGCAAGACGGTGCCGGTAAGCATTGATCACAACGCTGTTCCAGTTGGTGGTCCATTTCAAAGAAACCCTGGGCATCCCCCCTCGCGACTACTGACCGAAGTGGTACTCGCCATATCACGTGAGCTCATAATTGGGTTACGTCATCAACCCTTCAATCAATACCTTGACCCCCCACGCACCCGGATCCGGTACCCTCCGCGACCTCAGCAACTCTCCCTCCACGTACGCACTCCTCCCAGCCTTGGCTTCCATGTCCCTCGTCCTTTCGGTAGCTTCCTGTACCGCCTTGACTGCACCCTCAAACCCAGCTGGGAGTGCCAGTGCATCCACGAGTGCAGTAAGCGGATCAACCAGTGTGCGCGAAGGTGGTCGGGCGCGCGTGTACGTGTACAACTGGTCGAGTGCACTCTTGAGAGCACCGCACCAAACCTCGATCGTGGCGACTCTGGCAGAGGAACGCGCCAACGCTTGGGCGAGCGAGGAGAAAAAGATCCTGCTCATGTATTCAGTTCAAGTCTGAAAAGAGATCGTTGAATACCAACGAGTACAGAGCACCGCTCGTCCCACCCATCTTTTCCTCGGCCACCCTGGATATGGCTATCATGCTATTGATCACGTCGTCTCCTCTGATGACACCCTGATGAAGAGCCTCGAGCACACCTTTCCAATAACAACCGTCAGCCATCCCAAGAGTCGAGACAGATATGTCAACTGACCAGATGCACCCGCGCTGAGGGTAAGCCCGCAGTCTCCATCCCCAGCAATCTTGTCCATATCTGTAATATCAGCCTCAGCTGCCAAAAGCGCATTGGAGGCCCGCTCAATCGCCTTCTCAAAGGAGCGCACGTCCGGCGCCCCGAGGATAGACTGGGTGTTCAGAGAAACAGTGTTGACCAACGCCGACGTAGCCGTCTCAACAACGGCCTTTGGCTCAGTCCTGGAAGACCACTTCCATCCTGGTGCGTTGGTGGGCTCGTCAAGCAGAGAGATTATAAGATCCGTGGAAATGGCATTGTCGGATTCGGTGACGGGAAGAAGCAGGAGAGTGAGGGAGAACCCAGGCATGTTGAGACTTGTCTACGAAATCTCAGTCAATGTTTCACGTGCATTAGCAAGACAAACGCGCCATGAACGATCCTGCCAAAACGCGCATCGTCTTGATGCCCTGCTTGTCCAGTGCATTCTTTGCCTCGCCGACGATAGCACTGAGCTCGAGCTCGCTGAGACCGCCCAAGTTGTTTACCAGGAGTACGACGTGATCAGTGCCATCGTTCTTGAAAGGGACAAAAGATCGGTCGGGATCGGCACTAGACGTGATCATTTGGATAAGATCTGGAACAAGTTCGTTGAGCGGGGGCACTGGAGAGACACGACGATGGCCGCTTTCGTTGTGGATACCGAGCCCGATCTCTAGTTCGGTGGGACCCAGATGAGTGTTAGGCACCGCGGTGCCTGGGACCTAATAGACATTCGAACAGCATGTATGCTGATTGTCAATTTGCGTACGTGGCAATGCTCTAGTCCGACTCCAATCGTACCGAGGCGGGAGGAAATAGATTCGGCAATGGCATAAACCTCGTCGAGGGAGCCACCTCGAGCGGCGAGTGCGCCTGCAATCTTGTACACGAGGCAGACGCCCGCGAGACCTCTACAGAGGGGTCGGTGATTCAACACACTGAGTAAAGGGAGAGAACGTGCCTCCTGCCGACGATCTTTCCTTGCTTTCGTCCAACGGCGACATCGTCCCCGACGATCACAAATTTGACGCGATCCGACTTGCTGGGGTGAAGGGCAGCATATTGTTCTTTGGCGAGACCAAAATTAAGTACATCGCCAGTGTAGTTCCTTGGTAGTCAACATGTCAACAGTGGAAATGGATATATGCGGCGGTTCTACTTTACGATGATGACCGTACTAGAGCATAGTTAGATAATGAGTTAGGCAGCGGTGGCAGGAGACGAACCCCGCATCGTTGGTGACCAAGTCGATCGCACGACGGACCTGTCCCGCACTTGGCGAGGCAAACACATTCCCGCAGACGGCGGCTAGTGTGCGAGATGAAGGATCAAAGTATCCTGTAAGCAAGGGAGACCCTACCGGAGAGTATTCCTTGACCTATGACGAATGAGCGAGATCCGATGACGGCATGTCAGTGCACGTACCCACGAACGCCGAGTGGGAGGGCTCGTGGCCAGAGCCGCCCCCACAGACGAGCGCGACTTTTGAGCGGTCTGGATTAGTGAGATGTACGACTGGCACAATGTGAACATGGCACGGAGCTGGATGACGCGATACGCACCCTTGTTGGCGGTGTCGATGGCGAGGTGCGGATTGAGGACACAGAGGCCTTTGAGGGCGTCGACGACGAGGGCGGGGGGCGTATTGAGAAAGTGCTTTGATTGTATGACCATGGATAGCGGGAGTACAAGTCAATGAACTGCGACCCCCCTGCGACCCCCCAGAGGGTTTGTTTTCACCGCGATGAGCCTGCCATCGCCAGCAGCGTCGCCGTCGAGCAAAGCAACCGAGTTGGACGTCGCGTCGACACGTCGCAAGAGACAGCGCTCAGAATCGATGCAATCAGACTCGTCGTCGCTCAAGAGGGCGGCATCAGAAGGACCACGCCCCGCGACACCTCCCCGTGCCACATTCGACCCACTCACAACCGACCAGAACGACATCGACGCTTACATGGCAGAGCAGGGAGAACAGACCCTCGACGCAATCACCCTCATGCCTCCCCCAACTCCACCCCAGGATCCACCTGCCAATCTCCCCGCAGTCCAAAAGTTCCACTACGTCACTCAGCGTCGTCTCACCCAGATGCAAGTCGGCGACACTTGGTACATCGTATCTCGTAGGTGGTATAGGCGATGGGAAACTGCCTGTCGGGGCGTCGCAGACAAGTCTGGCCCCGTCGACGAAAAAGACCTCGGCCCTGTCGACAACACGCCACTCGTCGACCGCGACGGCAACCTCGTCTCAAACCTCACAGAGGGCATCGATGTCGAGTTCGTGCCCTCGGACGTATGGAAAGCCTTTACAACCTGGTGTGTGTCTCTTTCTTCTTCCCCTACCCTCCCAGTTCAATCAATCTCCACAGGTACGGTCTTGCCACACACCCTCTCCCTCGCTCAGTCATTGCAAGAGGCCATCTTGGAGAACCTAGTCTAGAACTTAGACCTCCCCGTCTCAAAGTACTAGTCCTCGTCGACTCCCAAGCCGATGGACCAATTGGTCCTCCTCACAACTACGTCACACTTTCAATCAAGGATACGGTCAGGGCTCTCAGCAGGGAGCTTGTGGCCAGCGTATCCGCCCGCTCCAATGTTCCGTACAGGATATGGAAAATACACCCAGGAGAATACGCAGGTTCGCAGTTCCCTGCCTCAAAGCTTTTCGCAAACGGTGCAGAGCTCTTGGAGATACGTGACAAAACGATCGAAGAAGAGTTGATCAATTTTGACGACCCTTTTGTGGTCGAGTTTAAGAATGACGGAAAATGGTTATCAGACCAAACATCGATCGTGCCTCCCCCAGCAGCTCCGTCCGTGCCGCCTCCCTTGTTTGGTGGAGAAGACTTCTTCAGTCGTCTGGGAAAAGGCCCTGCCACGACAAGTGTCACTCAGATTCAACCTAGACAAGTGCCTTCACCCGCTCCCTCAGCGGCATCCTCTGCGAAAGCTCAAGATTCACAGCTTACTCCTTTCAAGTCGTTCGGGTTTGCAAAGAGCAGAGTACCCCAAGAACCCGGGACACTTGGCCTCGGAAACATGTGTGCATGTTCTCTCATCCTCTTCCCTCATCTGACGCTAGTACAAAGGGGCAATACCTGCTTTATGAACTCTGCACTCCAGTGTCTTGCACATACAAAAGAACTTACAGATTATTTCCTTTGTACGTCGTATCTGCCATTTCACGTCGATCCCCTCACGCAACCTTCGTAGCTGGTGTCTATCAGAACGAGCTCAACCCCGATAATCCACTTGGAATGGGTGGGGCTATCGCTGAGGCATTTGGCGCCCTCTTGCACCGCATTTGGGCCAAAGATTCCACCGCAACTTCTTACTCACCGCGCGAGTTCAAGATGCAATTGCAACGTTTTGCCCCTCAATTCAGTGGATACCAACAACATGACTCGCAAGAGCTCGTTGCCTTCTTACTTGACGGCCTACACGAAGACCTCAATCGTGTGCTCAAGAAACCGTACGTAGAGAAGCCAGATTGGGAAGGTGGCGGTGACCTTGAGCTTGCGCAATTGGCCCAAAAGTCGTGGCACGGATACATGCAAAGAAATGATAGTGTCATCGTGGACCTCTTCCAGGGACAGTATCAGAGCACCCTAGTGTGCCCCGAATGTCACAAGGTTTGTTGATCTTCGTAACAACCATTGGCTACTCAACTCTGTCCGTTCAGGTCTCGATAACGTTTGATCCATTCATGTATCTCACCTTGCCTCTCCCTGTGACTAAGAAGTGGAAACACACCATTGAATATATACCATGGGATCCGTCACAGCCCCATATCAAGGTCGGGTCGTTGTTGGTGGTAATAACTCATTAGACTGACGGCAATCACGCAGGTTCCTGTTGAAATTGGTCGGGATTCTACTTTCAAAGAGCTTCGTGCACTCCTTGGTCGCTGGATGGGTGCCCCACCAGAAAACGTCCGTGACACAACTCTCTTATCCATCACCTCCTGATTCCTCGTTTCAGCTTTTGACATTGGAAATATTCAACCACCAGTTCTACAAGAACCTCGATGATAACGTCCTCTGTGGTGACATGTCGGATGGTGACACCATTGTTTGCTTCGAGTTGCCCTGCAACGCACGTCAAAGCCGACTGTGTAAGAAGAAAGCGACCGATCCTTTCATTCTTCCGGTGTTCACTACCGACCTTCAATCCTCGCGGCCGTCGTACGGTTACCGCAGTCCGACCAATTTTGGTCACCCGTTTATTGTAGTCATCGATCTCGACCAAGCCCGAAGCATACAAGCGATATACGAAGCTGTGGTGGACCGACTTCAGCGGTGGACTGGCCATGCCCGCGATCTTTTCACTTGGGAAGAAGTTCCGACTGTATCTGTTGACTCGGTATCCATTCCAGTACCACCATTGGATTCCTTAACCGAGATCAAGGAGAATGGAGAGGTTGTTCGCGTCGAGGATATGAATGTCGACGAAGGCGACATTGCCGACGAGAAGGCTTTGACTCGAGATGATTCTGCAATGGAGACTGCAATTAATGGCATTCCCCAGGTTGTTGGAATCAAAAGAGATGTTTTCAACCTGCGACTCCAAGCTAACCAGAAAGACTATGGGACAGGGTTTAGTTACAGCACCGCGGGCCAACGCTTCGAATCCTGGGAGACGCGTCTCGAGGAGATGGACAAGGGCGCTCCGTTACTTAAGGAAATGGATGCACTCTACTGCGAGTTTGATGAAAACTTGAAAACGTATTATTTCGGTGACGAGAGGTCCCACTGGGAGCATGCACGATGGATCAATACCTCTTGGACTACGTTCTTACACCCCGAATATACCGAGGCGAAGAAGACGGCTTCGGAGAAGAAGAGCAAGGGGTTGTCCATTGACGATTGTCTGACCGAATTCACCAAAGAAGAACAATTGGGTGAAGATGATCTGTGGTACTGTCCTCAGTGCAAGAAACACCAACAAGCCACGAAGAAATTCGACCTCTGGAGAGTGCCGGATATTTTGGCGGTCCACCTCAAACGCTTCAGCAACAGCCGTGCACTTAGAGACAAGATTGATACGTTTGTCGACTTTCCTATCCGAGGTTTGGCTCTCACCGATCTCGTTGGTGGGCGGAAAGTTGGGCAGAGGTTGGCCGCGAGTGGAATCGATATCGAGGAGCTAGGAATCGGTGACATCGAGGAACCTCTCATTTATGACTTGTACGCGGTCGACGAACACCTCGGTGGACTAGGTGGCGGCCATTACCGGGCCTATGCATTCAACCACGTCACCGAGCAATGGTACCACTTTGATGACTCTTATGTCACAAAAGGCGAAGCACACCAAGCAGTGGTGAGTCTACCGCACTTTTCTAGCGATGGCGCATTCAAAGGCTTTCCAGAATGCAAACGCCTACCTGCTATTCTACAAGCGACGAAGTAACGAGCCACTTGGTGGTAAAACCCATTACAAGATAGAGGACGCGCGATTGTCGGCTGAAGAAGTTATGCCTACCCCATCTGTGGATAACCAGTTACCCACACCCCCAAACGAAATCGTCGCACCCACTTTTGCCCTGCCCCAGAAGCCGCAGAATATTGGCTGGCGGACACCACGATCCCATAACAGGTCCACACCATCATCTTCTCCCCCACCTCTCGATGAGCTGTCCAATTTTGAAGAATCTCAGCACGATCAACTGCCGCCCAGCACTGGCCTGAACTCGCTTTTGATGGATGGCGAGCAGACATTCCATTTCCCGACACCCTTCAAAGCATCGCCTACGTCATCCAACGAGGTCGAGGCCGATGACGACGATGCTGCAGACCTACACGGGCTTGAAGGAAGCCCCATCCAACTTGTGGAGGCAGAATGGAACCAAATCTCCTCCTCGTCGCCTTCACCGATCGACTCTGATTCCAACCCGTTTTCCGATGCAAACTCACAGAAGTACGAAGTCGTGGACAGTGATGAGATACCAAAACTTTAGAGTTCAACAAGTGTAATCTACCTGCATAATCACATACTTTACGTCCGGCTATGTAGCCCTCGAGACGGCTTTACGGTTGTTTACGCTGGTGTTAGTACCAGGTTTGACTTGTTTCCACATGAGCAGAATCTCACCGTCTCTGCTATACCTGACGATCTACAATCCTACTCTTCGATCCGATACCTCAGCGACACATGATGACGACGAAGACGCAGAGGAGCAGGCTCAAATTCTATTCTATACCTCCCGCGACCGTGCTGTATCGCGTGACAAGATGCTGAGGCAGGTCGGGCTAGCGAAAGCCCTCGTTAACTTTGCAGAGTGAGGGAAACAACGAAAAAGATGCGGGTGTGTGCAGAACTAAACGTTCGCCAGGCTCTTCCATTCAACAGATCCATGCCAGAACGTTCATTCGCAGTCCAGACGAATGGCCATGGTGAGCCCGGAGCCCAACTTTTGGATGCACGTGGTAAGTAAGCGTCGCCTCGTGTGTACCGATGTCGTCCACTGGAACTCGCATCGTTTAGGCCATCGAACTAGCAAGGTCCCCGCGTGCTCCGGCTGTAAAGCCCAAGACCCGGGATAAAGGCAAGGGAAAGGCCAAGGAGGAGGAATCGACCCAAGTATTGCAGCTGGAATACCATGACGGCACCCTACATGATGCTGCGATACGAGCGCATCTCCTACGGGGTTACGAACAATTCAAGGTCGGTTTCATGCCCATGTTTTGGGTTCATCAAGCGCCTCATGCCACTTCGGCCGTCAGCTGACCCATGGCTCCTTCTCTTCGATAATGTCTACCTTGGGGCAACAAGCTTTGGAGTTGCAGCTCGAACGATTTTTTACCGTCTGGGCGTGGACGTGGGATCTAGACAAGGATTTAGGCCTCTCCATAGATCTTGGTGCGCACAGAGCCATGCATACACTGTGGTATACCTGACACCGTTACCAGGCCTGCCGCTGCATCCATCGTATCATTCAATCCTTCCCGCTATCGACCATTTCTCATCACAGATACCCGAGGGAGTAGCCGCGCTTGTAGTGACACAGTGTCACGTTGCTCCTTCCAGCACATATAGAAGTTCACGATACCCCTTTGCATTGGCACGACACTTAATGAACCATGTTACTCCGTCCCCTGGACCCGCCACTGTTCCCGTCTTGACCGTTCAAACAGAGCGAGTGGACGCCAAGCACGTAGATCACGACGACCAACCGACGGCACCAACCACGGACCCACCTCCGTCGGGTGGTTTTCTTGGTGTCGGCATAAGCATGACTATGGACGTTCGGAAATGGACCTGGCCGTCGTTTGGAAAAGCGCCCATTGCCAAGGAAATGGTCACGACGACGAGCGATGGCATTGTCTCCCACCGTGCATCCGGACGCGCTGGGGCGCAGGTCGATCAAAGCGCGCTGGAGGATGCAATATCGTCCGACAACTCGTTTGGTTTACCGATGGAGAAGCCCTCTGCACTGGATGGTCACGAGAAACAGCCAGTAAAATTGGAAACTGACGTCTCGGAATCGGACACGCCCCGGCCATCTCGAGCTCCCTCACCCTCAGAAGACTCGCTGAATGGCACGCTACCGGGAGTTGACACCTCCGCGCCGACGGAGGTCGACAGTGAAAAACCGCCTTTTACCTGGACAGACGTGTTTCTTGCCGCTAGTCACGAACCCCTTGCAACCTCTCGGCAGAGGGTGTACCTGTTCAAGGTGAGCGTAGCTGATGTTGTCACACGTGAGATATTTAGTCCTTTTGCCAGCGTGGTTCGTATGCTGTTGCGTTACTTGGCGAGGACTCGGATGACGTGGGTGTATGGGGGGAACTGTCTATGCGCTTACTCGAAGACGTGGAGCGGCTCGTAAGCGAGGACAACCAGCGGTATGTGCGGCCGCTTGATACTAATATACGTTGACTCATCTGATACGCAGCAATTTGGTGGCATCGCTACCGTCCGCGACCAAGATTCTCCAGCCTAAAGGCAGTCACATTCTCAAAACTGGAGACTACGTGAATGCAAACGGAGAGGCAGCCCTCAGCTTGGACCATCTCTTTGAAGCAAAGAGGCTATTAGATAGGTGAGGTTTACTGCAGTCGCATGCTGGACAACGGCTGACGACATATCCAGAGACCCAACGTTGGTCGAGATTTTTTCCAGGGGGTTGCATCCGCAACACTGGCATGTGGCTTCTCGTGTCGCCGATCCTGTTGAGGACGAGAAGGGGGAAGCATATCTAGAGGTGTCCCGTAAAGAGGCGACCTTGTCAGACGTCGATAATGTATTGCGCGGACTATATAAGACCCATGTCTAGAGGAGCAACTGGGCCTCGATTAATTAAATTGTTCCGGTGGTCTAACGCACACTCCGAACTTGTCCATGTTCCTGGAAGCCTGACTCATCTTCCTACCAGCCACGTTAGCGCTAGAAAGTAACGAATATCCCAGAGCCAATATAATTATTAAACCAGACGTTGGTTGCTGTGGTATACCGACTCCGTGTGCCTTGTTGAACTCGGATACTGCCTCACTACAGCGGATCGTCTTTGGCGGAGCGTTTCGTACCTGTCATGACATAGAGGGTGGGGCCACTTTCACGTTTCCGATCCGTAACGTAACCACCAAGTGTGCACGCATGCTCACCTTTTGACGGGAAGCGATCAAATCGCGGTTCTTGCGTGACATTCCATGGGAAAACGTTGACGAGGACAAGGTTCGGTAGTCTGGCGCAGCAGTTGTATGCTTCTGTGCCCAACTGATTTCAGTTCCTCCTCGGAGCGAGGGTAAACGGTTCCCTCGTTGCATGTTTCTTGCAACACGTGAATTTGATGCAAATCATGGAGCACGGGTGTTGAGACGGCCACAATGACCCGATGGAGATGACGGCTTTGTAGAGTAATGATGTATTAGGTCAAGTAATGGTACACAAAGCGACACGAGATGACGGTACAGTTCAGAGGTAGAACTCGGGTTTTCGGGCATTGATACCGTACTCGGCAAGGGCAGCACTCAAGTCATCCATGGTCAACGTCGTTCTCGTCTTGTCCTCGAAGGATGTCAGACAGTCGTCCACGGGTGCAGGATTAGAAAAGACGCACCTTGGCGCCAGGACCGGTCATAGCTGCGCGAGCCCGCCCACCGGTAGCGTTGGTACGTATACGAGCATGTTGATATGCGTCAGAGGCGATGTCGGAGACGAACTTTTGGGCAGCGAGGGAAAGCAAACGTTTGCTTTGACGACAAAGAAGGGATGAGGGTATGTCGTGGACAAGAAAGGGATCGACTCACAGACGAACGTCTTCGCAATCGAACCCAACTCTCTGGAGATAATAATCGGTGACCTCGTTCGGGATCTGAAGCGCATGTGAGTCGGGAAGGGATGCGACAGGGAGATGAGAGTTCGACGGACCAGGGGCTCATAATCATCGAGCATGAGGAGGAATTCTGCCAGAGTACGGTCCTTGCGGGCATCTTCTGCTGCCTGGCGAGATTGGGGCTGAGATGGGGCGGTCGCGGTGGATGAACTGGTGGCGACGATGGTGGTAGTCGTCTGGGATGTGGAAGGCTGGTGTTGCGACGTATCCGAGAAGGATAGCGGTTGGGGTGTCGGCGAGTCCGAATATGCAGACATGACCGAACGACGACCTGTCGGAGTTGACTCGACTCAAAGTATAAAAAGCGACCACTTCTCACTCGCTTGCATCTTCTTCATCCCCCCCACCCATGGTGAGTTCATGTACCGTCTTTTTACTGCGTATCTGCATCGCACATGATGTTTGAGGCATTTGGCTTTATGCAGGAGTATCCTGCACTGCAGAAAAACCATCTCAGCTACCTTCGGTGGGCAAAAACCCTACCGCTTTTTCTGACCATCCCTACTTTTCATTCGCGAAACACCACCGTGCTGACCACGTTTCTCTGACAGCATTCCATGCATGTATTACTCTGCGAACAATGTCTTTGATAGTCTACGACGCAACTATGATATGGAATTAAATTTTCAACTATGGACTGGCTTTAGGCATTGTCCATCTTGATCAGATCGGCGTCATCGAATGCGAGCGACATAGTGTCTGCAAGCTCCATGGAAGTCAACAGGGTGTCCAGATCTGGTGAGACCACGAATCTCTTGTTGACCTGACCCAGTACGCGAAGTTTCTTGTTTTCCATGTCCAAGTGAACTGCCTGCTGGAGGAACGATGGTCGTGTAGCCTCTGACACCTGGAATAAACGCATTGGTACAGATCATGAAAACAAGGCGCCTCGTACATTAAGCACAATTCCATTACCCAGACGCATCTTCACCATTCCGCTTCGGTAAATCTCGACATGCCCAATCATGCCATCAACTTTTGGTGCTTCGGGGGCGGCTTGAGTCGAAGCTGCTGTAGATCCTGATGGAGACGCTGGTGACTTGGTATCCTCCGCAAAGGATACCTTGCGCTTCAGTGTGGAGGGACCTTGACTCGGGGGGTCTACATCCATCTCCCTTGAAGACCCTGGAGAAGCCGACACAAATGTTGGAAATGGTTCTGGGAATTGGAAAAAGTATAATCGCTCCTGTCGAATACCCTCCTGAAGAGACGGTTTTTGTTGCGTTCGTGATTCGAATGAGACAACGAACCTCAGACTCGTTTGTTTGAATCGCAAAGTCATCTACGAGATCTTCCAGTTCTTCTTCTTCCTCGCTTTCACTTAGATCGATGGCGTTTGAAGGGTCCACCTTCTCAGTGGAAGGTCCCAATGGTAACAAACGGTCTTCGTTCTCTCTCCTTTTTCTTCGGTCCCGCCGGTCTTTTTGGAGAGTCTCGGGAGCCATCCAGTCCAACTGCCCCACATTTTCTATGTCGATGATCTCGACACCCTCGTCAGGTTCCGAGTAAACTTCTTCGTCACTCTCGATTTTTGGCGTCTGATCCGTGTTGACCAACGGGTTTTCACGTTGTTTGTCTTTCCTCAACGTCGGTGCCGCCGAATTCGACAAGTTAGCACCCAGAACTGACCCTTTGACAGATCCGTGTGGGGCGATTGGCGTAAAATTGGACCTCGGAGCACTACGTTGGGCAGAGGTGCCTGCAAGAGTAGGACCCATCGCAAAGGGGCCACTTGCAGTCATTTCGACCTGAGGAGGTCCGGCCCCTCTTGCCTCTCCTCCGCGACCTCTCCCTCTACCACGGCCTCTGCCATTTCCCTTGTCCGACGGTTGCGCAGATGACGATGACTGGGGTGTTTCCTAGGACCGTGTTCCTAGCGTGGGGCAAGGTGAACAGGATGCTGCATACCTGCTTCACTTCTCTGTAGATCTACTGCATGAGAACAGAGAGGCGCGATCAATCGCTATTATCGCGTACTCTTTCTTTCTCCGCGCTGGCAGGGTTGGGACGAACTTGAGTCTCTGAGCCCCCTGCCTAGTTACGTCCGATTGTTTCTTCGCCAGACTTGCTATGGCCTTTGGACCAGCGGAAGACTCAGGGTTGTCCGCCATGGTCGAATGCAGAGGATGGTATTGGTCACGTGTTTGGGACGGGTCTCTCAAGTTGACCTTCACTATGGGCGGGATCAAGCACATCCGTGCCACCTACAACGACATCCACAACTTGATCAAGCTCAGCGCACCCAATGTTGCGACTTTCAAGCCCGATTTATTCGTTGCTATCGGTCTGTAGTACTTATATCCTGGCATTGACGAGCAACATCCAGGACTGACTGAGAGTCGTGCAGGAGGAGGGTCTGTCCCTACCATTCTCATCGTGCAATGCAAAACATCCTGAGCAGTCCTTTTTACACGCAGCGGGTTTTTTCCTGCCCGAGTATTGGTAAGAGCTCATGCGCTCATGGCTCGAGTTGACCTTGATCGGCATCCGACTTCATTGTTCCATGTTCCAAATCCAGCGCACTTTTCTAAAAGACCCGTCAACGAACAAAAACATACCAATTCAGGCTATCGGCCTTTCGCTTTATGAAGCACTACCGGGAACGACCGCAGAGCAGATAGGCAACGAGGTCATTCGCACCCAGTGGCTGTGAGTCTTTTCCTTGCTCGACCACGAAAAAGCGCGTATCCAAGATCCACAGAGGACCTGATGCTGGAAAGACATTGTTGGGACGGAGAGTCGTGATTGTTGCAAGTCCTCATGTTATCTGATATTTGATGTGCGAATCGATCAAAAATCGCAGGATGAAGTCGATGATACACGGAAAACTCTCCAGTAAGGGATATTAGCTAAATGATTTTCCGATGAAAGTTTTTAAATATATCACACACAGTTACGCCCTTTCTGAACTTCAAAAGGATGTCGAGAAAGAACTTCTGGCACTTCCAGAGTCTGAACGCGACGCAAATCGCACTGAATTTGCGATCTTTGTCGTGCACAATAAGTTGAAGCCAAAGCTTGCAGAGCTGTCTCCTGACATTCCGTGCGTCTTAATTATAGCCTTTCGCTTCACATACTAAGCAGGATGGTTTTCCCACCAGATATTTCGTTGGTGCAGAGGTGGGCAATGTGTGGTAAGATGAATTGATAGCCCATGCGATGGAATCTGATTCAACAATTCGATGCTATCTCCTTTCGTCGCTGCTTTCCAGGCTGGACTACCCATGGGAAGCCGCGTGAGTATGCCAGAAACCCTCTTTCACATATCTGATACTTCGTCTCACAGAGATATCGAGGAACACGACAAACTAGCTGCAGGGGACAAGACCGGTGTGTTGTAGGAACAAAGGGTGACGAGGATACCATCGAGAGACAGCTTTATGTATCTGGTAGTATGGAAATGGTATATATATATTGTTATTAGACGGCTTAAGAGCTGTGTGTTTCAGTGCGATGACATTGGCAGTGTACATAGTTGCATGACGTGTTGTGATGGCGAGCCCGAGAAACTGGTCATTGAGTTTGTCGAGAAAAGACGGTCATCACCCGGACCTTGTCCTCCTCCCTTGTCCATCTCCGAAGGAAAAGAAAAAAAAAAAGCTCGGCTCTTTCATCGGAGCTATAGCCGCTCTTTGCTCCTGTCATTCACCGGCTCTCAGCCTGCACAATAACTTGGCATCCCAATCGACCCCAAGATACCCGGGGCTCGTACTCATGGCAGAGGAGGTCGACTATGAAACATTACCGTCGAATGCGGGACTCACAGTGTGTCGCTCGTTTTTCTCTCCGGGGAATGGTACACTCATCTCAGGCTCTGTCTCGCCACTAGGTTAACATGTTGGCCGGGGCTATGGTGAGCTGCCCTCATCCCCGCTTGTGCCGCCATCAAGCATGCTGGACGCGGGTGGCGACGAGGAACCAAGGACGATGAATGCTAACCATCACCCAGGCAGGTATAACGGAACATGCGGTCATGTTTCCCATAGACAGCATCAAGGCTAGTCTGTGCCCTTCAGACGCTGTGGTTGGACTCACATTCCTGCCATCAGACGCGCATGCAAGTTTTTGCCACTTCGCCGGCCGCCGTATACACCGGCATTGGAAATGCCTTTATTCGAATATCTTCCACCGAGGGCATGCGAGCACTATGGCGAGGCGTGTCGTCGGTCATACTCGGCGCAGGACCTGCTCATGCAGTACATTTTGGAACGTACGAGTTCGTGAAGGAGCTTGCGGGCGGAAATCAGTGGCTAGCGACGTGTACGTGCTCGGTTCGACGTCTCTTTGATGTTCTCGCTTCTAACCTCTTTACTTTTGCATTCATGTCTAGCTCTGGCCGGCGCGTCCGCCACGATTGCGAGCGATGCGTTAATGAATCCATTCGACGGTGAGCCCCAGTCTCCCCATTTCGTGATTTCTGTCCGCCCAACCCCATCTTGCTTACAGTCATCAAACAACGGATGCAGGTACATCAATCCGAGTTCCGTTCCGTCTTCACCGCAATGCGGGTGGTCTATCGCACCGAAGGCCCCGGCGCTTTCTATGTGTCATACCCTACGACTTTGATGATGTCAGTCCCGTTCACGGCTGTACAATTCACAGTCTACGAGCAAATAAAAAGGCTGCTGAACCCGAAAGGGGAGTACTCTCCCGTAACGCATATCGTCGCAGGTGGTTTGGCAGGCGGCGTCGCTGCTGGCGTAACGACTCCACTTGATGTGGCCAAGACGCTCCTACAGACCCGTGGCACATCACAAGACCCTGAAATTCGGAGACTTGGCGGTATGATGGCGGCTTTTAGAGTCATTTGGAAACGGGATGGCATCAGAGGGTTTGCGCGAGGCATCTCCCCGCGCATATTGACCCACATGCCCAGTAATGCGCTATGTTGGCTTTCGTATGAGTTCTTCAGTGAGTCGAAACTGTCTTTCTTAGCCGGCTTGTTGCTGATGCCACTCTGCAGAGGCTGCTATACGTGATTAACAGACGTTCTCCATAGAGTTCCAGTCTGATGAGCAAAACGACACATCTAGTCTACATATGCTCCTCTCCGCAATACACATGCATGTTATCATTTCGCCGTATTACACTCATATCAGCATAGAAGAGCATTGGGCTTCTGGTATATAATAAGTCCTGTAAAAAGACAGAGGGTGTTTTGAACGTGCAAAAGTCTATGCGAGTGAGTTGTCAGTTGTCAGCAAGAAAGGTATCTTGTACAGGTATACATGTTGTCCGTCGTGATGGGTATCCGGCTAATGAAACCCATTAAGTGTCTGTTGGCTCCTTTCCCTCAGTACTCCCCACATCACCCACCAATCCTCAGCCGCCTCTCTACCATGATAAGCGAAGACTTCGCAAATTTCGTCCCATTGCCAGCGTAGTCTGGTTTCGTCCCAACCCTTGTGACCCTCCAACAACATCTTCTTCAGAGCTTGGTCGCGTGCATCCCTTGCCGGGCCAGGAGGAACCCAGACGGTGCCAAACGCTTTCGTCTCTTTGGAAAAGAGGGATTGCGCCCGAGGTTCGCGAATTTCCTGAAAGGCATGCGAGAGATATGGTATATGTTCCTCAGATTTGAGATACGTGAACAAGGTGGATAGCACTGCGGCATCTTCGATCGGCAAGCTACAGCTCTGTATGCAGTGTGGCTGTCGAAACGAATGAGTACACGTTTCGGATGGAATATGCCTAAATGCTTTTACCCATATTGGATATGCTGACTCGCTCATGATAATTATTCTTCCGTACTTGTCCACCCAATCTTCTGCAAATTTACGATGGTACATTCGTTTGCGCTGATATGTCGAAACACGACTCAACAATCGTCGTAATCTAGCAAGTAGACGTTTGAGAAATCCAAGAAGTGTTAGGATGGAACGCTTACCTAGGTTCACATTGAATTTTTAGCTTGTTCGCCGCGACTGGCGCACCATCGAAGGCAATGTCGTCACCAAGATGGCCTTCTGTATCCGCCTCCGGTAAGAACGCGAGGACAGAACACATCCTCCCCTGATCCTGGTGCAAACCGCCAATTAACAAACGGTAGCACAATCTTTCATGGATGAGCGTACTGTCGTGAGTGAAAGTATATGGCGATTATCGCCTGCCCATATTATATACTTTTCAAAGAAAGGATTCAAGAGTGTGAGAATAAAAGAGAGGTTGGCGTACATTAGGACTGTCTGGTCTATACTTCGTGAGTTGGTACAGTTCTGGATCATCCTTTATGTGATCTCGGGGAAAGGCGGCCCTGTTCCATAGTTGGTGATCCTTGTTTTCTGGGAAAATACGCAGACCTTACACGTAAACGCTGTGCCCTTCAAATGTCTCTTCTATCGGACCGTTGATCGATTCCCTCACGATGCTCCGTGGACCATCTGCACCAATGATTACGTGGGCGGCCATCGTCCGACCATCGGACAGGACAATGCAAGGCCGCCTTGGGTCGGACTGAATGGAGGTCACAGCAAGCTGAAACTCGAAGTGGACCCCTGCATTCCTCGCAGCATCAAATAGGATCTGGCACAGGTCCCGGTACTGCGTAGTGATTCAGTGTGCAGGTGGCGACCGATGAACTCGTCTGCTGACCTGAATCACGAGGTAGTCGGCGCCGGACTCTTGCAGCACGTCCTCTCGCCATTCGAGGCAACCAATATCGTGACCATCATCCGCTGTGAACCAGGTATACATGGTGCCTTGGTGGCGCGAGTGCGGAGGAGGAAGGACCCACCTGATAGAAATATGCTTGTTCGTATGGGCAGGCCGTATCTCTGTAGTTGCTTTGCAAGGCCCCATTCCTCGAGAAGCTTCGTGGGATTTGGGGGAAGATGAGCGCCGCCTTTCCTCTGAACGGAGGTGGCTTGTGAGATGGGAAATCCAAAGGAAGGATGAAGCAGTAAACTGACCTCACTAGGGCCAATTCCTTTATCAATAACCGTGACTCTATGGCCAGATTGGCGCAACCTGAGGGCTGTGGCGAGACCAGTCACACCTGCGGGCCCGAGTAACAGATCAGTGGAGCCCGAAATGGGGCCGTAGGCATGGGATAATAACCTGCACCGATGACGATGAAGTCTATTGAGAACGGAGCTTGCTTGTACGACATCGAAGGAAACGTTGGAGGCAACGGGAGTAATAAGTAGGCAAAGTACAAGGGGCCCGTGGGCTTTTAAGATGCAAAAAAAGGGCTGGAGGAGGAGTGAGATATAGAAGCGGTTTTTGAACGGCAAAGTTTGACGAACCACACATGCCAATCGTTTGATCCTAGCGAGCCTTCGCACGGAAGTGCTTCGACGGTAGATGCGTGTTGGATCATTAGGTTTACCTTGTTATGGTAGCGGAGATATTAGCGCCTGGGTTGGTATCCTGAAGCGGGTTACCGGCAGGCAGCTTTACGTTGTGGGCGCCCTGGATTGTGGGCGACCGTGACGGGCCGTACTTAGGGAGCGTACATACTAGTTCTGCCGCGGCCGCGCCCGTGGCATGGACCTTGGAAACTTTATTTCAAAACCTCAAGTCTGACAAAAAAAAAAAAAAGGTGACATCTTGCCTGTTGCAGCTTGATGGCGGACAAGGTATTAAGATTCTGTCTTTCAAGATGAGTAGTAGATGGTACTAGATTACTAGCTATGTGTACTTACGACGGTAGAACCTGTTCAACAGAAGTAACTTACTAGTAATTGTGGACCGTCGAGTGAGTTGAAACAGGACAGAGACCTGTGGTAGTAACAGCTTGGCCTGTTTCGCCCTGGTTTCAGCTCTAATCGGAATCTCGGAACGCCGCTGCTTCATCATCCACATGCTCGACCATATCCCCTCAAATGCCCCAGAACACTGCCCCGTAACTTCCTCGTCCTTCTCGACCTTATTCCCGATTAACATCATCACCACAGGGCACAGAATCGGAGCTCGCGGGCAAGGCAGACGCCTGTCATGGTTGTCCAAACCAACAGATATGTTCCACCAACACAATAAGCGGTCCCGATCCTGCACTCCCTTTCATTCGTGAGCGCATCCGCTCCGTAAAACACAAGATCCTTGTTCTCTCTGGAAAGGGCGGCGTCGGCAAGTCCACCTTCACCGCCCAGCTTGGCTGGGCATTCGCAGCAGATGATCAAGTACAAACCGGAATCATGGACGTCGACATCTGTGGCCCATCCATCCCCACTATCCTTGGCATTGCATCAGAGCAAGTCCACTCATCGTCCACTGGTTGGTCACCCGTGTACGTACAAGATAACCTCGGCGTCATGTCCGTCGGTTTCATGTTACCGTCTTCTCGTGATGCGGTCATGTGGAGGGGGCCGAAGAAGAATGGTTTGATCGCACAATTCCTCAAAGACGTTGACTGGGGTAACCTCGATTATCTCGTTATCGACACTCCTCCGGGGACATCAGACGAGCATCTGAGCATCGTGCAGTACCTCAAAGAGAGCGGTATAGATGGAGCAGTGCTCATCACGACACCCCAGGAAGTCGCCTTGCAAGACGTCCGTAGAGAGATCGACTTTTGTCGCAAAGTCGGTCTCCCAATACTCGGCTTGGTCGAGAATATGTCGGGTTTCGTCTGCCCTAGCTGCAAGACGCAAAGTCAGATATTCAAACCAAGTACGGGAGGTGCGGAGAGGCTGGCTAAAGAGACTGGCGTCGAGCTATTGGGAAAGGTTCCCTTGGATCCTCGTATCGGGAAAAGCGCAGATTATGGGGTCAGTTTTCTGGATGAATACCCGGACAGCCCAGCGTCATTGGCATATCTGAGCATCATTGGTAGTGAGTGGCAACGGTGCCTTGGTGGATGCGTTAACTCACCTTTACAACAGGAATAAAACACATACTTGGTGACAACGATTAGAAGACTTCCCGTACTCTCGCTTGTACCAAATAGGTCATGTCTATTGGATAGCTATGCGTGGCATTCTGTTCAACAGCAATGTCTCCGGTCAAGTCCAAGACTAACTATCATTGTCCATTACCTCGACCAGGCTCTTGCCCTCTCCTCCCCGCAAACTCGAGTGGCATTTCACTCGTCGGTGCATCTCCCTCCGACCCTTGGCCCGTGATATACCTCCCTATGGATGCAACTCCCGCCAACCCACCAGGCAGGCCTTCCACGCTCTCGTGTATCGACACAGTGGAAAGCGTCCGCAGCAATTTTCGCACTGTGATATCACCTCCTGTGGTCGACGCCGCTCTCGATCTCGCAGGAACGACGTACGTCTCGCCGCTTGGGAACTCTATCCCATTACTACCCGTGGCAAGACCATCGACAGTCGCTGGCAGCGTGTGTTGTACCATCGACGCCATCGGTGAGGTCGACTGCCGGGCAGGGGGTATAGTACTCGACCGCCGAGCATATGTGACAACTGGGTCAGTAGGCTCTGTCGCGTGAAACGTCTCCGACGCTGTAATGGTCTGTGAGGCGAGCGTATCTGCACGATCTCGCTCTTCCACGGGGCTGCTCGTCCGGGGAAACGATGCGTCTAGGAACCTGTGGTCTCTCTCCGTCGTAGGCGATCTTACTGATTTAACCGGAGATAAGCTCGGAGAGGTTTGCACTCGATCCTTGTCTGCCGCGCAGGGAAGTGGGGTGGTTTCGGGTTTCAGTCCTCGCACCTCCATCCTATAATCCTCTATTTCCTTCCACAATGCTTCCCTGAATTCATCGAGCGTCTCGAGCTTCTCGATGTCTCTCCATCGCTCGAATTTTGTCGGGCAGTCTGGCTCATCTGATTCTTCGTGGTATGCTGCGAGCCATGGATGTGAAAGTGCATCACGGACTGTGATACGGGATGAGGGATCAAATGTGACCATCTTCCCTAACAAGTCGAGTGCTTTGGTAGAATAGTTAGATTGAGTAGGGAATAGCAATTCCGAACTTGCCTTGGATATCCGCTGTTGGAAGCAATTTTCTGAGAGGAACTGCCAGTTTGAAAGGCAAGGACCGAATGTAAGCTTGCGCCTATTGTGCATCAGAAACTATCCCCGATCTTCCAGTGATTGAATACCCTTTCACTGCCTATCCGCTGAATGACATCGTCATTTGGAGTGCCTAGGACATCGAGAATCTTGTTGAGTTGATCAACTGGATATTTTCAGACCAAGGGTCGCGAGCAATCCATCTCGAGACTGACCATAGCTGAGAACACCGTCATCAGGGCGATGAGCCAGACTGTACAAATGAACTCACTCTTTCCCTTTAAACAATGGTCTTCCGAGGAGCAATTCAGCGAAAATGCATCCTATTGACCAAACGTCAACTGTTGTCTCGTTATCTCAGCATTTTCCATGTCCTTCAACTTGTTCACTAACTCGCAGTGGTATATCCCCTAACATGGCGTGGGTCAGCCAGAAACCGAGAAGAGGAACATCACGTCATTTACTTGAAAGCAAGCATGATTTCTGGTGCCCTGTACCATCGTGTTGCAACGTATTCCGTAAGGTGTCCGTCGGTATGTTCGTCGGGTGTGGCGTCAAAACCTCGACTCAAACCAAAGTCACAGATCTTCAACTCGCAATCCGAGTTGACTAGCAAGTTTCCGGGTTTCATGTCTCGATGTATCACCGATGCTGAATGGATATATTTCATCCCTGTCACAAACGATGTAAGACGCAAGTACGATCGGATTGAGAGAATCACCTCTAAGAATCTGGTAAAGGAAATATTGGACATGTTCGTTACTAAGTGTCTGCCCAGACTTGATGATTTGATGTAAATCGGCTGCGAACGCTCAGCGAGGGTCCCTCGGGACTGATTTCTAGCCGCGACCAACCTTCCATGGGCTGTAAAGTTGCAACTCAACGTCGCCGCTGAATGTATTGACGGCAAGGCTCACCTCCATGAAAATATATCTGTATAAAGTCATTGAGCCGAAGACGACGACGCCAACAAGTACAAGACAACCCACATCTCTTGGAAATCTGGCGATATAGCATCTACGTCGATCAACCCAGTGATGTTCTCGTGGTTGGCAAAGTGTCTCAAAAGGGTGATCTCCCTGAGGGCGCGTTTTGCAAGCTGGACTTTTTCAAACACCCGAGTGACCAGTTTGATAGCCACAGTTTCGTGCGATATCTCGTCCACTGCGGACCTGTACCGTCGACGTGAGCGTCCACCACGTTTCTTGATAGCAGCTTGACTCACACGACCACTCCGTACGCCCCCGAGCCCAGCTCCCGCACCAGTTTCCAGCGCTTTTCGACATGAAACGTCTTGTCAAAGGAACACACGAACGTGTGGTATCCTCTACGACACACAGCAGTTGAAACTTCAAACGATACATGATGGCGCAGATTGGAATACCTTTTTTTAAGGTTGTGATGCTCGTTGTGTTGATTTGAACATCGTCGGACCCGTGATCGACCGCGATCCATGCTCTCTGAAGCAACGGAGGCGATGGGCGACGAGGACTGGTCATCGCTGCTGCTGCTGGATGGATTCGCCATGTTTCGGAATGAAAGAAGACTGGCGTGGGGTGACTCCTCAGTTGCGAGTTCAAGGTGCTGCTGACACACTGCCGCTGTCGCGTATCATAAAGGCACCCTGGCGGTGCACGGCGCACAGCTGCAGTGCGATCTCAAACCTTGGTTGGTGTACGAAGGAGACGTCGTCCGACAGGTAAGACAGTGGGATCAACTCGGAGTCCTCGTACAATCGCTGTAGCGACAGACTGCCACCGAGATATTAATGGGAAACGCTGTCATTTATAGTTCACGGATATAAACTAGCCAAGTACTGCTACACAACGACCAACCCCACGAGATAAAATGTAAACACAAGGTCCGCATGTTTATACTGCAGCAAGAACAGGGTCAATCGGCGTCGGCGTCGAAGGCGTCGATGACGGCGTGTGGTCGTCCTCCCCGAAAATGTCCAAGTACCCAGCGACCCGAGCCTTGTTTCCCGCTTTCTTAGTGACATACTCCCGCAAACCCGATTTCAAACTAGGTTGCTTGTCCACAAGCTCCCGAAGCTGTTCCTTGGGCAGTTGGAGGAGCGCTCCAAAACTCGCCGGGGCGATCACCTTCGCACACCGGATGAATCCTTCCCACAAGTGAGGATTTTGCCATATTTTCTTGGTGATCAGACGGGATAACAAGGTGGTCGAAACGAAAGCCACTAGCGATTTGTATGTCGTCACCGCTTGGATCACCTGATACAGGATGTCTGAGTCTCGCATTTGTTGCTTGGAAACAAAACGCACCGTTCGGAGGAACAACACGGGTAAGACAGGTTCGTCCACTATTTGTTGCATTACTACGGCGAGAATTTCGGAACGGAAAACGTCTGTCATCGAGAAACAGATGCCGATGGCTGATGGGGAGTACAAGATCGCGTAAACGTGAAGGCGGACATTAAAGCAGGACACGCACCTTCGATGGCACTTTTGAGTCCAATTTCCTTCTCGGATTCATGGAGTAAAACCATGAGTTCTGCTGGCGTCAATAACTCGCTCTGTCGAACGCGAGGCAAGTTTGAGGTAACGCTCCCAAATGTTTGTGGTGGCGTGGTGACGACCGAGCTAAATACAGAACGGACTAAATTCTTTGGTTCTGGTTGGCCATTGAGTATCGAAACGATCCGGGGCAAATGGCGCATAATATCCGCCTGGAACATTCCGAGTTTGAACAACTATGAGAACGAATGCGAGTAAGCTTTACCTTGTCCATCTCCGCAATGATCGGAATGAGAAACCGTGCGTCCAGATCACGCTCGCTAATCAGACCTTTGACCAAGGCCACAAGTTGCGCGCTGGGTCTGCCATGTTCTGTAAAGATGATCAAAACCCTCAGCGCAAGTGATTCTGAACCTGTAGGGCAAGTCCGCATAAGCGTAAGCAGTTTGCCGTTGCTTGACCCAAGAGATTTGATAAGGGCCGTGATCAGATCCTGGACCGCTTCCTGAACGGAGATATCCATTTGTCCGTAAGCCGTGAATATTCTAAAAAGAACTCAAAGACCGAAAGAAGTGGTAAAAAAAGAACGTACTCGTCCAAGAAATCCGGGACTTTTACGGATAAAGCAAAGAGCAATTCAACGTGCTGGAGTACGAGGGATTTATCTGCAGGCAACTCGATCTCTTCGGACAGGTATGGTGTTTGTATGATTTCTTCGGACGGCAGCTGCCCATCTTCCATATTTTCGTCCTCTTCGCCCCCGTTTGCAGTTGTGGTTTTTGCGCCATTCGGCGACCGCTGTTGCAAACGGCGGAGTATCTGGAGGGCGAAATCACGTATCATGCTATCCATGGGTTCCGCGCCTGGCACCCATCGCCTCACGGTGTTGATCGCAGCGCGACGTGTGACAGATTCTGTGTTGATCGATCAACATGTGTCCAAGACATATACTTCAGAACGACTACTATACCTGGGTGTGTCGTTAAATCCAACAAGACACGTAATGCTTCCGCTCGTAGTGAGGGGCGCTCAAGGACGAACTCGCGAAGACTCGTAAAACCTACATGCATCCTATCGCCATGGATTAATATGGTATATGAAATACCAGAATGTTAGACGGCGTACTTTTCAGGGTCGACGGAGAGATCGCGTAAAAGATCGAGGACATCCGATGGAATAGAGGGTAGGTCAAGAAGAAATTTCGCAAACGCCTTGTCTTTGCTGTCTGGTTTCCCTTCTGGTTTGCTTTCAAGGATTGTCTGGTATGAAGAGACTATTTGGTTCAGCCACGAATCGTAGTTGGGTCTCTGGTTATGGGGGTGAGGTCGAATTGAAGCCGCGGAAATAAAACCATACCCAGGTGGAGTCAGTCGCGATTCTTATTCGATCGTTATACCACTCTTCGTTCATCCATGTTGTAGCGAGGCGCAATCTATACGAACACGTCGAAAACAGACTAGTTCTGTGCCGTGAAAAGCCGCACCTTGATGGAAAGTCCACCATAATGTAGTCGCAGAGAGCCTGCCGTAGCTTGTCTTGTCGCAAATAGAATTCAGAAAACCGTTCTTCCTCTCCGCCTGACTTGTCCTCTGTGGCAGGCTCGGCAACGCGAGTGATCATGCGAACGATAAGCAACATCCATGTGTCGTCAAAAGGAACCCCTGCGGACAGTGAATGTGTGGTTTCTTGCAGTTCCTGTCCATCCTCGCATATGCGATTTACGACCCCTCGCATAAGAGCAGCTCTATCAGCTTCTGTGAGGTCTTTTGGGGATGGTAGTTTGAAATCGCTCAGATCAAGGCTGAGTGCAACTTCGGGAAGTTCAGCGACTGCCTCCTCTTCGCCAGCAACTTGGTCACCCCCCGAAAGCTAACGAAACGGCTATTTGGATGGGAACAGTGCATCAACAAAGTACTGCGCACCGCTTCATTCAGTCGATCCGGCTCATACTCCATTTCCTCTTCGTCAATGTCCATTTTAAGGGGATCGACTGGTTCATCCTTGACAAACGTTTCTGAAGTTGACATGGTCTCATCCGTGGCACCGTCTGGTTGTTGTAGGGCTGTCTCGGGTGCACCATCTCTGCCTCGTCTGTAGGCCTGAACCAAACCAAGTAGGGTGGGCTCTGAAAACGCTTGCAAGTTAGCAACGATGAGGTCCGTAACAAGCGCGATAGGTAACGTCGTGAAGTCGAATGAAGCGAGGAACGCGGTTGAGTTGGCTGCGGCATTGTCAACCTCGACCTTGAGACGCTTGGCATCTGCGGGTTGGTCTGCAGCTGGACCAGTAGGCACGGGCCGTTTTTTGACAGCCTCTGCCGCAGTGGCTGCGACAGCGGCCTTGCGTGCCTTCTCCTCTGCAGATGCCCTCTCCATCCGTGTGGCTTGTTGGGAGAGCGCCTCGTTAATCTGAGCGCCAAATGCGGAGCCGTGAGGTCCTCTGGAGATACATGAGCAAAACGAAACGAATAACCTGAGTGCAAGACTGACCTGGAAATATGTACCAGCAGTATGCGGATGCTCTTCTCAACGCTTTTCACGGAGGAAGCAGACAGTCCGGCGAGTTGAACAGGCGACCATGATGCCAGGGACGATACGATCAATTGTACTAACGCGGGACGCTGTTTGACCAAGTTACTCCAACTGTTCAGAATAGCTGTCAGAAGGTCGACGTTTCTGTCAATAGTGTCAAGAGGGGGCGTCCCAGAACAGGGTCGACGAGTAGGCTCACTGGCTGGTATACAAGATGGTGATGATACTTTCCAAGAGCTTCATACCTTCCGCTTCGAGGGCAGTAGCCGAGATGAAAGGGTGGTCGGCAGGAACGTTGGCGATGCTTGGGTCGTTTTTGTTTTGAAGCTGTCAAGGTGGTTAGCATTACAACGGCACTGAACTCGAAAGGAAAGCTACCCTCGGGTCAGGGATGCCTCGTGTCTGTAGGAGGATGACACGCTGCAAGAATTTGACGGCAGAGAGTTTGGCGCCGCTGTTCGCGGTGGGGGAAGAGACGAGGTCGATGATGCGGGATTTGGTCTGGGAGAGGGTGTCCCACTGCTGGCGGTGTGTGCGGTTTGTGCATCTGAAGGGGTAAGTGTGAGGCGCCACGTGCAAGGCCGGGGATGTGGTTGGCTTACAAGGAACGAAAGAGGAGTGGATAGACGGAGGTCAAGCATTGTACGGCAACCTTTACGGTGCGCACGCTCGGGTCAAGCACGAGGTTTGCCAAAATGTCGACCGACTGAGAGGCAACTATGGAATGTTGAAAGGGAGGCAAAACACCCGGGAAGGAGAAAAACTAACGCTGGGTGCGGATCTCTTGAGAGAGGGTTGAGCGTGCAATAGCAAAATGCAAGAGGTCAAGGACCCATCTCTTGAGGAGGGAGTCACCCGCGCCGGAGACGGTGTTGATGAGGGTCGTACAGAGGACTGGTATTGGTGCTGGATGAGCCTCCAACGACTCACGCAAAGTTGTGAGTAAATCAGCCTGTTCTTTCGAGTCGGCTGGTACTTTCAACGCTGCTGAAAGTGCGTGTAATGGATCAATCGGATCCCCTGCCATTTTGTATGTATACAGCAAGCGTTGTTGACTTGGATCTCTACCAGTCGGAGTTCAAACTCTCCTCTCCCCTACCCACCATGGTATCGTACGTTCCTCCTCCCTCCAGCTCCCGCTCACCCGCTTCCAGGCTGCCCAGCAATCACAAGGCATACAAACCCTTCTCGAGGCAGAGAAAGAGGCAGCCAAGATCGTACAGCAAGCACGCCAATGTTACCCTTTCCACCCCCTCCAACTCCACCCCGCTCACTCTGATCGCAGATCGCGTCCAACGACTAAAGGACGCCCGCTCAGAGGCTTCCAAGGAGATAGAAGAGTACAGACACGCGAAAGAATCAGAGTTCAGGGCGTTCGAGGCGTCGGTACGTCCTTCTCACTTAACCCCGAGCGTGCACTCTTCAAGTCCGCCACAGCACGCCGGTAACACCACCAGCGCGCAAGCAACCGTCGACAGGGAGACAGAGGCAAAGCTTCAGGCGACCACAGACGCCTTTGAGGCCAACAAGGACGCAGTCATCAAGAAGCTCCTCGACCGCGTCGTGCTCATCAGACCCGAACTTCACCGCAACCTCAAGAAACACGGAGGTTCCGAAGCGCAGTGACACCTAGTCATCATATTACATGCCCTCGGAGTGGCTTTACAACAATACGTACAATAATATCCTTGCCACGATTATGGTCGAGTCGACTCATATCTAGACGAATAAATAAAAAGGTCGTCAACAAGACAACCGTGGTCCTCGACCAACTCTGCGCACATGCACAGGTCGAACACAAATACTAGCTTGGTCTCGATACCGATGACTCGTGTGCTAACCACTGCAACCCCACAGGCATACCAGACGAGGCCGAGGGTGCGGTGGGGCGAGGTCCATCGCCCGGTGACTGAATATTGGAGGGTCGAACAGGGTCTCGCTGAGGCTGACGTGATGCAGCGAAGTGTTGTGTAGGTGGTTGCCAATTACCTCCAGACTGTACAATCGAAGGCGCAACGCATGCATCCGTAGAGCCAGGACGCGGCCACTCCAGGAGTCCACTGGCCTTGAGAGATGGTAATGACTGTGATGGTGGTGGTGCGGGAACAGGCAACTGCGATGGTGCATGCAATCGTGCATTCGATAGTGCCTGAAGCGCGGGATCGATATTGGTGTCATGCACGTTCCTGACTTCCATGTCGCCCGCATCATGTTCAACCTGGACTCTGACTTCTGGACAAGAAGAAGGCGATAGAGAAGCGATCTGTACATCTTGCAGCATTCGGCTATGGGGGTGTTGTGCTACTTGTGAAGGGCTCAGGTCAGATCCTGCTCGTGATACGGGGGATATAGAACCCGTCGTCTGAAGGCGGGGCGCAAATGGTGGTGGCGGCGGTATTGGAGGAATTTGTGTCCGCAACTGGTCTTTGTAATCCATCTGACGCTGGCTCAGATCCTGCATGCGTACACCCCAGATCTCCTCGAATTCGCTAGACCAACTCAACAGTGTGTGGCTTGGTGGTTCATCAGCATATTTGAGGAGGGGCTATATCACGCGTCAGCTTCCGGCAGCGACACGACAGTAAATCAGATACCCAAATTGCAAGCCCCACTGATAATTTTGGGTTCGTTAGACTAACACAATAGCAACCAAGTGGAACTCACAAAAAATGCTCAATTTCGCTTTCCTACCCAGAGCTTCGATCGCCTTCTCTACCCTTTCACGTGCCCACGTAAGGTCAAGTGGCATCTCCATGCGACATCGTTGCCTTCCCTGCCAAACGACACCGTCAATAACGAATGCTAACGGAACCCGCAATAGATGCAATCCAGATAGACGCACCAAATTGAGTGCAAACATACACGAACAATGAATAACGTGCATGACAAAGAAACACCATGCTCCCATGTTTGATGACGTATCATACTGCGTAGCATGAACCCAAAGGTTGTCGTCGGTAAACCGCATATGTTCTGGAAGAGCGTTTGTCCATGCCTAGAACCGGTGGAGATGTCCATCAGCAATCAGGCCAACACTGGGTTCGGCGACATACGCCAACTTTCATCTCTAGTTCTCGTAATTGCTCCATGGGATATCGCCCATTTTCGCATTCTACGCCGAGTGCTCGTGTTCAGTGGAACTCGGTGCTGCAAGGGAAGCGACTTGCCGTTCAATTCGTCCACGAATCTCTCCGCCTCCTCATGTAGCAATAATACCCGTATCAGCTGACCGCTTTCCGAACACATGCTATACGATGGATTTGGCTTCGTAATAAACTCTATAGAATATTGACATCGAGCCCGAAAGGAACAGAAAGAGTCGTTACCTGGTATTGCAGTCAACGGAGACACCTCGAAGCTCGTTTCATCGATGGGGAGCCGAAGATTCAACTGGGAATCTGTTGCAAGGCGAGCTCGTCGATATAACATCCACCCGAAACAATCTGAGATAAAAATAAGCCAAAACACACGGCGGGCGCACTCGCGCTCTATGCAGGCATCGATTAACTCGGGTGACGGGTGTGGTGTAAGGAGAGTACTATCGGAATCGAATATTCCGATTTTGGTTACAATCTCCAATGCAAGTTCTTGGCGGCATCAATCAAAAACTACTGATGTCTAGACAGACGACACTCACGATAGTGTTGTCCAACCCACAAGGACTTTCCCATTCTGTCATGCAGCTGAAGCAATAGAAGGGCTTGGGCGGTAGCCAAATTTTGCTCACAAACCAACTGGTGGTTCTTGTCAAACATGAGGGAAACAGCTTCCTGTGCGAACATTTCGCCAGCATATCGACAAGGAGATGTCCTCAGCCGGGGCTGTTTGGACAGCGGGGCTGCGACTGCACACACCGCAAGAAGGAGATGTTGAGGGACGGTACCGTGACTTAGGGCGGCTAAGAACGAAGGCTGGTGAATGATCATGCGCTGAGGCTGCCGGTATGCAAAGAAGACTGAGAGTTGCGGTCAGTTCCTGACATTAGAACCTGTGGCGGAGACGCACGGTGGACAAGCTCCCGTGTGAGAGCCTGATCGCGCTCGAGGGTTCGATCGTGTTGAGTCAATGGCGGCGCCAAGGATCGCGGGGGAGTCGCTGACGGCGTGAATACGTAGCCAAGACTTGGTCTAAAACGCTTGGCACGGAGATCATTTGCACGATCATCGTCTGATGATGTCGTGGAGAGTGCGACTTCATTGGCGTGCACGGAACTGGTATTGAAGGACGGCGAGCGGGATGCAACAGGGTCTGGATAGGGATAGGGTGCGCTGCGAGAGTCCGAAGAACCCTCCGGGCGGTCCGAACTGAACGGTCTGGGAGCGGGAACAGGTTTTCCCGCGGCGTCGGTGTAGGTACACTTCTTGGAAGCGAAATAGCTGGGATAAATTGTCGGGGGATACTGAGGAATGTCAACATACCGCTAACACTTACCAATTGCTACAGGGTGCTTGAGAAGGGAGGACAGGTATGAGAACGGTCGAGGCACAAAGGGGTGAGTGACACACCTGTCCCGTCACAGCGTCGCTTACTCTTGTGACAAGCATCGCAAGCCTTGTGGAAAGTGAGGACGATACTGGAGGACAGGGTTGTGCATAGGGTATACCTTTGCGAGGCGTTTTCGCTTTGGGCCCTTCATGAATGGGATATTTTGATCGGACTCGGACTGGGGGTCAGGGGGATAGCGGGGGACATCGGGGGGAATATTGACGGGGATGTTGGCGGGGATGTTTGGGGGTGCGAAGGTGATGGAGGAGGGCTGGGGAGGAAGATCACGGGAACGAGGAAACGGGTCCATGAGAGGACGTGAAGGGGGGTGGACAGAGGGAAGAAGCTGAGGGGGAGGAGTGGCAGATATTAAAAGGAGGGATGCTGGAAAGGGCCGACGGTCTAAACCTGGTGCCGAGCAGGTTCACGTTAGCGGAGCGAGGTCAAACGAAAAAAAAAGAGGACAGGTACTAAATGAAACACGACGCGGGTCTGCATCAACAACGTCGACCGCATCAACCTGTTCTGTTGCTGGTCGACGACGAGCGCGCTTTGCCCCTTTGCTGGAATTTGTCTCTGCGCAGATCAATCCCGATGCTCCGTCGCCCGGCCGTCCCCGGACATTTTTCACGTCGGGCCGGCGGCTTTCGTTCTGATGCCGATGCGGCACTGATCAAATTCGAGTGAAAAAAATATTATCGTTATTACAACGCCACACTAAATTTCAGGTCGTCCATCTCGTAATTTCCACAACGCCGCATCGCAACCGAACGTGTTTCGTGGAAAATGCCCTGAATCAATTCGGTATATGTTGCGAAATCACAACGGCACGTGCATTCGGCACCTTTCGCCACACAACTTTTGCCGACGGCAAAATGCCAAAGACAATAATATTGCTGCCACACCGCCGGGTAAGAGCACTACTAGTCAAACAGACCAAAGCCCATATCATCGTCAGACTCTTCCTATATCCACTGGTCAGCACGTCGACGTTGGGTGACAAACATTCACTCGCCTTCTCCTCCTTCTTTTCTTCCTTCTCCTCCGCCGCTGCTGGCGCGGCACCACCTCCGCCCGCGGCTGCTGCAGGGGCAGCCGCAGCAACAGCACCGCCAGAAGGCACCTGAAATCCCACGTCATGACGATCCCACTATGGCACACAACACATACACGTACCGACGCGAGTTTGGCAGATCCTTCAGCAATCAACTACGTCCACCATCGTCAGTGGCGCGTCATGTTTGCATTCGGATTCGACATACAGCGTTGACATCTTTGCCCTCGAGCTCAGAAATCAGCTTTTCAAGACGCTCGTCATCTGCCTCGATGCCAACCGCATCGAGAACGTTCTTGACATCGTTGGCCGTAGGAGATGGTTTACCACCGATCTGAAGGAGGAGGTATGCTGCAATATGACGCATCTACTGGCGTGTTTAGATCGCACTTTCCTACATAACCCAGCGATACCTACTTTAGTTGGTGATTGATTTTGAACGTGTAGGCAGCCACAAATCACTAGGATAACATGAGTTCATGCACCATCACTGTCTCTTCACAGAACGCACCTTTAATCCTCGAGGGAAGACCTGTGGATTCTAACCGACGATGATGGTGTATGTCTTCCGCAGCCTAGAGCTTTCACCACAAAATTCTGGATGTACTGTACAGTTTTTACGTAATCAAGGTTCAGCCACAACTTCCATATTCATACTCCGCTCTACTGACTGGTCTTCACCGTTATCCTCGACACACACCATGGTCAGTCTCTCTCCGCATCTTGTACCGTACTTTGTTGTTCACGATCTCGCCAGGCGGATTCAGCTGTGACAGATCCCGCCCTCGCCGCAGAACTCAAGAAGAAGCGAACATTCCGCACCTTCTCCTACCGCGGTATCGAGCTTGACAAACTCCTCGACCTGAGCAATGAAGAGGTGCGTATCACCATTTCCGAAAATATGCACTCCTGACGTCTGTCATGCTAGTTCATCGAAGTAGGTAGCATGCTTCTGGTGTTATCGCTCTCCCCATCACGATATCCTTGCAGCTCGTTCATGCACGCGCCCGACGCAAGTTCAACCGTGGCCTAAAGCGCCGCCCAATGGGCCTTATTAAAAAACTCCGCAAAGCCAAGAAGGAAGCCCCGCCGAACGAGAAACCCGCAGTCGTCAAGACCCACCTCCGAGACATGATCATCGTCCCAGAAATGATCGGCAGTATGGTCGGTATTTACAACGGCAAGGTATGTCATGTTTTGAGAGCCACTGTCTGTTCCGTCGTAACTTGTTATCATAGGTTTTCAACTCGGTTGAAATCAGGCCAGAGATGACGGGTCACTACCTTGCTGAATTCTCCTGCTCATACCGTCCAGTCAAGCATGGTCGTCCAGGTGTACGCCTATTCACCACGTTTTTGTCTCCGCTAATTGAGATCACTCTCAGATTGGTGCTACTCACTCATCTCGATTCATTCCTCTCAAGTAGGGATCTGGCTTTATTATTCATCTCTCATGTACCGCAATTACTGCTCAAAATTGTATGCGACATGCATTGCATGCGAGTTAAAACACAACCCTTCTCTGTGCTCCCCATCCCGGGCTGGTTTTTGATTCATCCAAAATGAGTACATCTGAATGCACGGGTATAATGAGTATACGCGAAGATAGTCGTCCGTGTCATACTGATAAGTGAGAAGCGTACGGTAAACTACAGATAATGCGGAGATCGAAAGAGTATCCAGAAGGGTGAAAAAAAGACGGAAACAAACGAGGGTGTCGAGTCAGCTGGATGAAAAGCAGTTGGTGGAGAATGAATCGAATAAGGTGTTTGGATATCATGTACGCTGCCGAACCATTGTGGCCTGGTAGCCGTTCGGCGGTAGCGGTTGGGTAAGCTCTCCGCTCACTCGTGGAGGCACATATGAAGATGGTCGTGTTCCGGGTGAAGGTGTCGAGGGATTCGTCGCCGATCGCTGCGTGGTAACCCATTCCATGTCTTGCGGTTGTCGAGGTTGCTGTGATTGGATCATCACGGCTCCCTGCGACAACGACGCTGGGTGAACGGGCGAAGGATATGACATTGGTGCATGGGTGAGGCCAGGGTGTGAATGGGGCGACTGCTGGCGGCCATTTCGCAGCTGAGAGTCGCTGGGAGTCGCGTTCAGCGTGGGTCGTTCGGGAGGGGTCGGTCTCGCTGAGTTAACAGGATTCGGAGAACCAGGGAATATTGCTGATGCGGGAGTTCTTCCGCCAGTCTTTATCCGCATGTACGTATCACATTTCTTCAGAAAGTCCTTGCTGGGAAGCTCCAAAGAGTTCGAAAAGTATTCTTGGTCATGGAGTATGGGAAGAAATTCCTCAGGAACAGTGTAGAACTCATCCTGATTTTCCAACAAGGAAGTGACCACCCTTATTGCTCCGAAGCTCTCATCGCGAACTGCATCCCGACCTCGCGAGTAGAGGATGCTCGGACAGATGACGGTTGCAAGATTGGGTAGGTCCATCTTGCTTCCAGTTGACTCATCCATGTGCGCGAATGAGGCAACCCATTTCAAAAATACAAAGAGCACCTCCATAGTGTCGCGATGGCTCTTGGGTAGTAACAGCGAGACCATGTGGAGGCAACGTCGCCGATCTGAGTCTGTGGGAAGCGCTAAGAGGAGTATTATTCAATGAAACCACCGAGGTCATGCGACCTGCACGCACTTTGTGAAGCAATTAGTAGGCGATGCAACTTGAATGTCATCAGGGGTTCAGGTAGTTCACGCAAAAACTTCTTGAGAAGTGCGGCCAGCTGCACCGGATTGTCTTGAGTGAGATCAACGGACAATGGGTCGTGGTCAATAGCCTCTGTGAGATCCTTGAGACGTCGAATGTTTCCATTGCGACGAAAAATGCCCTCCACAGACATGTCTGTAGGGCGATCAGTCAAGCATCCACTCCTGACCGAGAACAATACATACCCATTTGCCGCATGGCAGAAACAACGTCGTCAATGAAACTAGGCACTCTCAAGGTTGCACGGGTAGCACCATGCAAGGAATCCGATCCCTCCCGCTCGACCAACAGTTCTAGTGGGACAGCAAAGACACCTAAATAGAGCAATGAGCAACCGTTTGGCACCAAACAAGAGTGACTGACCCTTCTTCTTGACGTTTTTCTTATCGCCTGCTTTGAATAGCTTGTTCCAAAATCCAGCCTTTTTTGTCTCTACGAGTTCCAAAAGTTCATCCAGGTCGATTTGGTCCTTGAGAGGAGAACGTTGCAAGGCGAGAAGGGCACAATGTTTGACAATCGCAAGCTCGAGGGCACTGAGTTCAGCGATATGGGGTATCGTGGTCTGGCGCGGTAATGAGCGTTGCTGCTCTCGTGCTTGGGCCACCTCCATTAGCTGAGGGATATCAGCGAGCGTAATACCATCATCTGGGACGTGAAGCGGTGCTTCCTCAGCGCCGGGTGCGGGAGAATTGGGTGCAGAGTCGTCTACAATCTTCACTTCGGTGTTATTGCGAATTAAGGGGGGTCTTCCAAACGGTACCTGGACATTAGTGTCTAGGGTGCCTGGAGATCGTAGCTGTGCACGGGACGGAGGAAGTGACGGACTGGATCCAGGTTGAGAAGGCTGCCGACCAGGTATAAGATTACCAGGAGGTGGTCCCCGCTGGGGCTGCGGTGACTTAATGTCTTGTTGCGAACGCTGCGCGTTGACCGGTTCCGAAGGATGGACTGTCCTGCCAGCAGGACTCTCTATAACAGTTGATCTCCTGGGTAATCTCGCTGTGGCAGATAGTTTGCGATCCAGATGAACCGATTTCATCCGCATGATGTCGCCAGAATTGCGATAGGGATCTTGATCTCCACCTTTCGTGCTGGGCGCGGATGAGCTAACTAATTCGTGATACTTCAGTTGAAGGAGAATCAAAATGATGCCAATGAACATACCTGGGGAGAGTGGAACGACGCCTTGTTGTTTGAGAACAAGGTACAAACGACGAAGAGCAATATTAAGCAAGAACGCGTACTGTTCCAGACGAGAAACCGCTTGGAACCCACTTCGGCAATTAGCATAGGCGTGGTCGGTGCAGAGAGTCAGAGAGGGCACGTCGCCAAATGATGGCGTCTCCTTAACAGACTCGACGTCATATACAAATATACCGACGTTGGCAGGGGGTCTGCGTGGGGTCGGTAGCTTCGATGGATCCTTGTCAGCTTTATCCTTATCCTTGTCCTTGTCCTCCGCAGCTTTCGGTGGCGTAGAATCCTTCGGAAGTGGAACTGCTGCAGCTCTACCGCAGCTATTACATTGCAAGCACTGCGAGTGCCACCGTTGATATGTCCCCAGTCGAACGCAATCCTCCTCGACCGCCTGGTTGCACTTTACGCACCGATCTGAAGGAGGATTGTTTACGGAGAGTTTTGAAGGCGAGGTAGCCAAGAATGGAGACTCTCCAGCTAGTTCAGGTGCCAGACTCCTAAATCCGTATGTGACTCCCTGTGTGCCCAGATTGGCACCGCTGGTTTGTCCTACCACTTCACCGCTACTATTTTTGATGATCCGGCGGGCAGCTGGATCTCCACCTTGCACTGCAAGGAGATGTAACTTATCCAAAAAAGAAGGCATCGCTTCCCTGACGCTTTGTTCCCTCTCCAGTTTTAGCGCACCTGTTAACGCGATACGGATTAGGATCTTGAGGTAATGAGCTATCCCTGTCACGAGGGCCAACAGTTCTTGCGTCATGCCTATTCGACGCGAACCCGTTTCCTGCGTGCGCGACAGCAACGTGAAGAGATCAACGGTTTTTCGACAAAGCATGCGGGCTTCTCGGACATGAGACATCCCTGTAAAGTGACGTAAAAAAACATGGCCGCATGCAGAGGTTGAGGTCTACCTTTGAGAAGAAGCCTTGCACAATGGTACTCGAGATCGTCGATGGTACCAAAAAGAACCTCGACGTGCAAAATGAATTTCTCTGCCATCCTGATGGCATCAAGATATTGCCCATTACTGACCTGCCGCAGCATATCCGATATGCACGCAGCACTGGATTCCTCAAAGGCGGAAAGGACGCTGAGATGTGACATTAGATGCTGTAAGGATGGTGTTTCCATACGACTCACGTCCAGATTCGGTACACCAGCTGTTCCATCCTCACCTGTTTTTCTTTGAGAGAGAGGGGTGTTTCGCGTTTCTCCTCGTCAACATACGAAGGCTCCAGCTCCGATCCATCACTTATAGAACCGCTTGACCTCCGCGAGACCACTTTGACGTTCCAAAACTAGGCGATTGAGCAAGGGAACAATCGAGTTAAACTCGGCACGGCGTACCTTGTTGATCATGTAGCACTCTGGATGCCAGCACTCGTCTCTCATGTTACGATTGATCTCGACGAACTGTTTCAAGATGGCGCTACTGCAACCCGCGCATTTTGTTGCAAAACGCGTCGAGTAGTGAAAGTGGCAGTACACATCACCATCATGTTCGTAGTAAGAGTCTTGAGGACCAAAGAGAGTCGGACATAAGGAGCAAGTGAAGTGTTCCACGTGGTACTTTTTATCTAAGAATCGTGTGAGCGGAAGAAGGAAGAACGCGGTAAGAGGGGATGACTGACTACATGCGGTGATGTAGCTTCCACGCAAAGCCAGGCCACACTTTGCGCAGATGAGATTGAGACGACGGAAGTAGTCCCTTTCGCATAGAGGTTGCTGTTTTCCGTCTGGGCCATCTATGGGGAAAAACTTTGCGGCGACGACATCACTGCAATCCTGTGGAATAATTTAACGAGGGGAGGTGAGTGAAAGAGAGAGATAATATACCAAACACTTGAAACAATTGAGATGGAAAACGGTGCCGAGTGCACGCACGAAGGCGCCCTGCATGGCAAGACCGCAGGCAGAGCATGGTCTGGGAAAGAAGGGGGTGAGTGGATTTTGATGTGATTGATGGAATGATGTAAGGGACTGACGAAGAGGACAGGTTTGAGGTAGCGGATGAGGTGGATGTGAGAGGGCCGCTCTTGTTTGGGGAGCTTGAACTGGAAGAATTTGAGTGGACAGAGCGATCCGAGGTAGTGCTGTTGCGGCGAGGCCTATCAGGGGGATGGTCGGAAGGGGGAGTGCGGGCGGATGGGCTGTTCGGAGTGGTAGGACGAGTTCCGGAAAGGAAAGCAAGGGAGGGTGCGGGGAGTAGAGCGGAGTGATCGTTCCTAGTGTGGTTGAGGTCTTCGCTGCGAGGATGTGGTAAAGGATCGTGCCTTGAGGAGAGTGCGGTGGGTCGGGAGAGGTCGTTTGTAGAGCCCAAGGTGGAGGCTCTCGTCGGGAAATGCGGGCGATCGGGGAGACGGGATGGACTAGCTGGAGGGGCGGAAATCGGAGCTAGGATTGGGAGGTGGTCGTTGCGGAGACGGGCAGCGTCTGCATCAAAGGCCATTGTCGTAGTTAGAGGGTGCACATAAAGATGATGGGGACGACCAGGATCACTCCGTGACAACAGGTCACAAATATTACCCGTGACAACTAATCCTGTTTCAATCCCAGCTTCAACTCCGACGGCACTCAATTACAACTATCATCGGCATCGCGCCGGTCCTCGTCGTCGTCACCCCGCCGCACCAGCTGGCTATAAAGCACACCGCGATCAGACCATGGACGGAACCGCATCATCGTCATCATGTATCCTCATCACGTCTTTCTCCACCGTGGCCCATCCCGCATCCTCTGGTTCTTCATCGGCGCCGGTGCTGCTACCTGGTGGCATCATGCTTCCATCATGCGCGACCATCGCGCGCAATACTTTCCCTGCGTAACCCATCGCCGTCGTGTACAAGATGCCCCCAGCGATCCTCCTCCCCAGGAGACTGCGTCGTGGAAGCCAACTTGGGGTCCGGACCGATCTCCGGTCGGACCGCACCAACAGCCCGACTGGGAGCAGGACCGCGAACGTCTGCAGCATATTCAGAAACGCGCCGGAGAAACAGTCCGTACTACGCTTTTCACTATCTCCGCACCCCACATTAAATAATCTTCCCCAGGTCATTGATCTCTCCGAGTCCACTCTCAATTCCATCCTCGCCGGTGCGGAGTCCCTGAAGGCTGTACGTACACATCTCTCTGTTTCACCTCGTGAAATTAATTCACAGTACAGAAACTTGCCGAACTGCGCGCCGAGCGTGAACGTCTCGAGGCGGAAAAAAAACTCGCCCAACCGGATGCCTAAATGCCTACATTACTCCGTTCATCCGTAATCAATCGCCCCTCACTTCCAATTGGATCTTATCTCTGTAGCTATTTATCATCCACTACTCACGTTAGCTTGCATAATGTACATCTATAGCCTGTTGTTGCTTCATTTCCGGGCTCGTGATATAGAACCAGTGCTTCATTCAAAAATCTTGCCTAAACCACGTCCGTGCACTCTTGCGTGGAGTGAACGTAATCCGGCCTGCGCGGATCCAATTTCCCTTGTTCCTCCGCTGCAGTTTGATAATTGATTAGCACTTGCTTATTATTGTTGTTAGTTTCAATCCACTTACGCGTTGCATGCCAAAAGTAGATGATAAGCCCGAGGATAACCACACCGAATGCTGGGAAATACAACCAAAACGGTGTGTAATGCTGTCCCCTCCTCAGCGACGACTACCCACACTGGCGAAAAACTTACGAATAGGAACAGACCTGCGATCGTCGGTCAGCAGCAGAATCTAGTCAACGTCGTGCACCACACACCAAATAAGAGACCATAGAAATCACTTGTCAGCAGACTGATGTTGTAATACGGCGATGAGGCGGAGCGGTACAACAAAGGGGCGGTCGTATACAGGATGAACATCGCTGGCGGGACAATCAATGGACCACCAATGATATGATATTTGAGCAGAACGCTTACCAGCAGTATAGGCGACTAAAAATCCAACTAAAATACAATGTTCAAGTGGTGCACCACAATGTGGGAACAGTTCTCGACTTACTGGTCGCACCATTCCATGGTGCTTGTGTCATACCGCGATGTTCCAACGCAGATGCTTGAATCCCGTTGATCAATGTTCCCCACATTCCCATTTGCCCGACGACCTTAATTAAATAGTTGAGCTATACTGTAAGACAAACCATGTTAACCTTACCTCGTACAGGGGTCTCTTTCTAACGAAGAACTCCTCGGTTGCGTTGGCTGTCAAGGCAACTTGTCCAGAAACAGATTGCCTAGCAAGTCCGCTAGAACTCACATAAACCATATAAAGTCGCACCGACAATCATGAAAGCATCACCCTTGCCTTTGTTCAGGGCAGGGTAGTTCTTGTCGGTAAGGAAGTCGGACGAAACGAGCATCCCAAGCCCACCAACGCATACCATCACACCCTACCAAAGTCGATAGCGGTTACAACTTACATGGACGTAAGGAAATCATGCTACTGACCAGAATTTGTGTCCAGTGGTATCTGGTACGCATGTAAACCCAACAAAAGAACATACATGAGGGTATCGCCCAACTGGGAAAAGCAAAGGGTCAATTCTCGCAACATAGATATCAGAAAGACCTACGCGTCCAGTAGCATGCATGACAATAGATCGGTATATTGGTATGCCTGGTTAGCCTGTAAATACCAGTCTTTATAACATTTACTCCAAAGCGTACTTTGACAGCAAGGAAGTTTCCCTCCACATCGCAACAGGCAAGGCAGAAATCTGCAGGGTCCGTCAGGTCAAGAGTATATATGGTTGGTGTGCATACATTTCCATCCGTCACGAATAAGCAATTTCCCCCAACCCCGTAAGCCGTCTGTCGACACGCAGGTTAACACATCACATCAACTGGCATGATCCGAGCCTCGCACATTGGTATATGGTGTAGGGGGTATAGACCATGAACAGTGAGAAATACCTAACAAGTGCTCAGTGATGTGAGACGACATAGCAAGATTAGATATGCTCACAAAAACCATGTCTGTGTGGTGGGTAGAGACCAGTTCCTGTTTACCAATTCGGTGGTCGTGACATTGGTCACTGTGATACAGAACGAGACCACTTGTCCGGCGACGAGCGAGAAAATGAATCGTTTGGTCCAGAGACTTTTGAAGCGGGCCCAGACGCTGTCTTTGAAGGTACTAAAGGAAGAGTAGTCGATCGGAGGCCGAATGAAGTCTCGTGACTGGACCTCTTCTACGGAGGTCTGACCGAGGGATGGAGCGTCGTCGTCAGGAAAATCTCGTTTGCTGTCCATGGATTGCTGGGTCATGAGGACGACGACAAGAGTCTGGCAACAGGCTGGCTTTTCTTATCGTTTGCGTGTGAAAGTAAGGGTGATGGGTTGATAGGAACGACGGCCCTGTGGTGCCAAGGTTCCGTCACGAACAACGTGGATCCATTCCAGGACAGCCCAAAGCAAAGCACCTCTGACGCTGGTTACGGAGCAAGGAGGGTGCCTGATCACTCGATTGGTGACTGGCAGCCCCCCACCTACGGGGCAAGTCGTCATAAACTGTGCCTGATGTGTACTTGTAATGCAATTTGGTCTCACACAAAAGTTACAAGAGTCACGAGGAACGAAAAAAGCGGAGCGCTCATGTAGAATCAAGGGTCTACTGTAGAACAAACTACGTCCTCTCCTGGAAGAATCGCTGTGCAAAGAGGATGCACTCGTCAGCCCCGATAACTCGCTAACAAGTAAAGACACCTCACCTTGAGATGCTTCAGCTGCCATGTACACGTGAGGACCAGGATTACGATCTGCATCAAGCTATACCACACTGCCTTGGAGTTGGTCGCCTCGCTCAAGTTGCGGAAGTCTGTCTCTCTCTCCCGTTGGTACTGCTGTTCACGACGGATGTCCTCCAGCTTTTGATTCAGGTCGCGAACCTTGCCCGCCAGTTCTGACACATGACTACGGTCGCGATCGACGTCCGCCTTCGTGCTGCCGACCACAATGTCGAGGTACAGTTTAATGTGAGTGCTCGACCACCACGACGTGTAATTCGTGGATAGACATATTTGGTGGTCGCCAGACTCGTGCGAGGTAAAGGTGAAACGACTGTCGGGTGGTCCGCGGGTCTGCACGACAGAGTGACCGCTCTCCATTTCCTTCAGATGGCCATATGATTTGAGAATGAATGCCCGATAAACCTACAGTTGCCACGTACCTCCACCTCGACAACGATGCCAAGGTCTGGCTCCAACACATAGGCTTGAGCCTTTTCTTGCCATTCTAGTGCGCGGTAATGTCCTGGAACATGGGTGTCAGTTGGCATGCCCTCGCAGGTGGCATTTGAGGTGCATACCCTCAACAACAGTGTCAGAAGGAAGCTCCTCGATGAAACACCGCTTCTCGTTGGCGTCGAGGTAGAAATGGAGGGCATTTACAATCTGTAGTAATGGTAATAAAAGAATTGCAGGACGGAATGCGAACATCCTGCAACGAGCACTCAGCAAACAAAGGAACAAAAAGTTATTCCGCACCTCCACTGCATAGAGGCATTCTGTCACGTGATGACTGGGTAGCTTTTCTGATATCGACGAGTCACGACATGGCACCGCAGGTACAACCTTCGCTCGTCAAGAACAAGATCAAGAGACAGGAAGTTGCTGCTAAACACAAGAAGGCGAAAAGTCAGCTAAAGCTCAAAAAACGTCTGGCACGAGCCAAAGAAGAGGCCAGCGACCCTGCTGCCAAAAAGGTGGGGACGTGCTTGACCCGACGAACTTCACCATTTCACTTTACGACAGAAAAGAATAGCGGAGAATATCCCCCGTACGCTTGACAATACTCGTGACAATGACCCCGCAATGCTACCTTCGTCGAAGAGACCTGATGATGCACCCGATGAATTGAATTGTGACATCGCCTCGGACCCGTTTTCGCGTTACTTCAACTTTGAAGACGATCCAACCGTGCCACCTAAAGTCCTCATCACGACCTCACCAAAAGCCTCGAAATCAACGTATGACTTCTGCGATGAACTGGTTGGCATTTTTCCTGGTGCAGAATATATTCGCAGGAAGAAGGGTAAGGGATTTGAGCTGGGTCGCATAGCTGGGTGGGCAGCTGGGCGAGAGTACAAGCACCTTCTTGTCGTGAACGAAGATATGAAGAAGCCGAGTCTGTGCTGCCTTACACCTATGTTCCATATACCTCTGACGATAAGTCCATAGATGCCATCACACTCGTCTACCTCCCAAAGGGACCCGTCGCTTACTTCAAACTCACGTCGATTGAACTCACGAAGCAAATATATGTAGGCTGTTTTTCGTTACGTTTTTTGAAAAGACTGACTCTTACGAGGGACATGCAAGAGCAACACCTCATAACCCTGAACTTGTTTTGAACAATTTTTCCACTAGCCTTGGACATGCCATTGGACGAATGTTTCAAACTCTGTTCCCCCCTCTTCCCGAGTTCCAAGGTCGACAGGTAGTAACTCTGCACAACCAGCGTGATTTCTTATTTTTCAGAAGACATAGGTGAGCCACGTCTAACTGTACTATGAGTTGAGCTGATAGTCGATTCAAGATATGCGTTCCGATCTCCGGAAAAGGTTGCTCTGCAAGAAATAGGTCCCCGCTTTACGTTGAAGTTGAGATGGGTGAAGAAGGGTTTACCCTCTGTCCAAAATTTTGGAGCTGCTCCACAACCCCTGGAAATTTCCGTGGGCACTGAGGAAGCTCAAGAACCTGTCCGGGAAGTTGCGCTAGAGGGCATCCAGGATGAAGATGAAACAGAGCTAGAACTACCGCCCACCAAAAATCCCCCAAAGGACAACGATTTTCTATGGCAATGGAAGGTTTGTGATATATATTTCACCCTACATCTATACCGAAATGTTGCTTTCCCTTAGCCCGAGTTGGAAACGACGAGACGGACGTTTTTCCTGTGATTCACAACGCTATGTTCGGAGATCTTACTCGTCTGTGGGGTTTTCGATGACCTCAGGGTATCTGTCCTTGAAGGATCCTAGGTAGCGGCTCTCTTAAAGGACTTAGGATTGCTGCTACATTACATCATCTGAGCCCTGCCAGGCACAAGAGGACGTTTTTCCATTCAACATAATATTCTTGTCCTTGCGTCTCGCAAAGAGTACTTGCAGATACCAGTCCTACTTGCGCATCCATTCAAGCAGCGCACCGGTGCCGTTGCAACCTCGAATCAGATGGTAAAGCGAATGCTATCATCGATCTACATGTCACACCCATGCTATGCCAAAGTGACACCTTAAACTTTTGACCTCCTGCCGATGATCTTCACCCTGATTTCTTTCACAACTTCCTTTTTCTTTCCACCAATCAGCACATATATGGACTCGGATGTTCAATTCCACTCACCAGACCCCAGACTTCCTTGGCCGCTGGTCTCGCTGTCATAAAGTCCGCATACGCCACGAATTTAGCGTATTTGGGATCCTTGAGTGACTCGCCGAACTTTAGCCCATGTCCCACAGGAAACTTCCCGATGTCATTCTCTATGCTGTGGTATACCCGATGGATGAAAGGGGTGATACAGGCGTCTGCAATCGTGTAACTGTCTCCGACAGCATATTCTCCAGTGTCGGAGAGCAATCCTTGCAGGAAATCAATTGCCTCGAGATGGTTCTCCGCAGCGCGCGGCTCGCGATCAGAGATCCATGCCAGGTACGCAGGTATGTACTTGCTCGTGACCGCCTCCATGAAAAACCGAACTTTGGCACGCTGAACCGGATCAGTGGGCATCAACTTAGCCTCTGGGTAAGCATCGGCAAGGAATTCGAGGATCACGATCGATTCTGTAAGTTTAACGGAGAGTGGGGACGGTTCATCTGGTTCGACATCGGGTCCTCCATAGGTGATTGCAGGCACCTGTTTGGCCGTGTCAGCGACACCCTCTCAAGCGCTGCGATAGGACATCCATACCTTACCGACGGGGTTGATCTGTTCAGTGAAGAATGCAGGTTTGTTGAAGAGGTCGATCGAGATGTATTTGTGAGGGATGTTGCCCTCTTTGAGTGCGAGCTCAATCTATGACATGGCTGCAACTTCAAAAGCGGTAACCCGAACAACAACGTACCTTCTCTGAATGGGGGGAGACCTGTGTATCATTGATCAGCACTTCTAGCTAAGGTGACGCTGGGGGTCACACATACAGCGTATCCATACAATGTCAGTTGGGGAGCCATGGATATAGTCGGAGGCAAGGGGGCGTAATGAGCTACGCTTTAAGGTCCCAGCCCGGCCGGTCTATGTATAATGAGCGAAATACCACATCCGTACGTGGCAAAAACGGCGGGACATGTCCTAGGAGAGGACACTGATTACCCCGTCGGTTCTCAGAAACTTCGGTGTAGTACGGCATGTAGTGGTTGATATATACATACCTACTACATGGAGGTATAAATCTGGATGAAACTACACGCCTCTGGTGTCAGATCATTACAAGCAATCATGTATACGCTAGAGAAGCACTTTATGATTTCATTCTGTCATCTTTCTTCTTCCAGCGGCACAGATATGGACGAGAAATGTCCAGTTCAACTCATGGGACCCCAAATTACTTTGACCGCTGGTCTGACTGTCAAAAAGGTTACATACTCCAGGTATCTGGCGTATTTAGGATCCTTGACCGACTCACCGAACTTTGGCCCTGGGAAATGTCGTTCTCTATGACATGGGGTGACACAAGCGTCTGCGATCATGTAGCTGTCTCTTGGACCGACCACGTATTATCCGACAACTTTCTGAAGGATTTGATAGCATCTAGATGTTTCTCCGCGGTTTATGATCGAAAATCCTACTCACGTATAGTTGATGACGACTGCTTCTATGAAAAACGAAACTCTGACTTGTGGGTGGTGGGCATCTGGGATCAGTCTAGCCTCTGTACAAACATCGATGAGGTGTTACCTCGCTCGAGTGTGAGTTCAACCTGTAACTCTAGAAGACATCGATGGTCTATAGCATACCTCTTCCGAGTAGAGAGATGCCCGGATCAAAGGTTCCATTTCAAACGAAGACCAGGTGAGCCTCTATATGTTGCAATGTCGGTTGTCTTCATTTGGGGACAGGAGGCAAGAAACGCCTTTATGCTAGAACCCACTGTGGGTCGAAGTGGCACTAGGTTGCTAGGGTTTATGATGCATCAATCTGTCCCTGCCGGACCGCTGAATCAATGGTCTGCTAATGGTGCTCAGGAATGCGTTCGGACACCGTGACGCCTACCTTTTAATCTTTGTGATGATAAGGTGCATTAGTTTCCACGGACGTAGTGACTGGCATGTTCAGGGAGTCTGGCTATAGGCCACGTGACGTATCTCCACTTTGTTCCAAGCAAGTTTCCAACGCAACAAATCCATTGACATGTCTTCGGACATACCGCCACCACAAGAAAATGTAAAGCCGAAGGACTACTACGCCAAGTTCACTGTGTGCCCATCAGCTTTACCTGTCTCTTCATTGTTCTCACCCAACACTTCAACTCTAGGCCCGGAAAACGTACACGGAATACACCGAGTATGTCTGTTTGACATATCCGAACACGCGGCAGCTCAATACTATCTTCTAGTCCATGCGAGGATGCGTCAAAGGCATCTCTGGCATGCATGGACCGAAACGGTTACAACCGAGACAAATGTATGGAATACTTTCAGGCTTACAGAGATTGCAAGCGAGCATGGGTACGGATCGTGTCGTCATGTGTCACTCGCGATTTCACTGAACCTTCCAGCTTGATCAAAGACGAGCGGACCGTCAGCGCGGACGTCCAACGCCAACATAAGTATCAAGAGATCAGGTCTTTCCATTCAGGCCCACCAATCTCGCAACGGAAATGGTAGATAGTCGAGATCACTCCTTGAGCGCGAAAAATTGTTCAATACGTACATGACTACATACAGAGCGCGATATAGCTATTGTCAAGATTGCACAAACAACATGGCCTGTGTGTAGCATAGTTTACGACTCGGGAAGGGGAGGAGGTGCATCTGGCTGTGGAGCGAAGATGATATTGAGAGGGGGGGTAGTCTGACTGTCTTCATTGAGGACAGTGGCAATGATAGAACGGCCTGCGAACGAACGGCCTGCTAGAGCCTTGAGAGCATTTTGTGCACCTGAGGCATCGACGAATTTCACATACACCCTTCCAACTCCGGCGGCCTCGTCTGCGCGCTGTGCATCGATAGCGGACTGTTGGCCCGGGTCTCCAGGTGCCCACTTAGACTTATCCTTCTTGACAGGTCGGGGAATGCGAAGATCTTCGACTGGTCCATGCTTGTAACATTCTTCTTTGACATCTTCATAGATATCACCGTATTCTTGGTCCTCAACGAGATCCTCGGCGGTAACCATGTTCAGCATGAGAAGGATCCGTGCATCTGCAGTATTATTTTCGCCAGCGGGCATGATTGGTCGGGGAATTTCGGGGAATTGGTCATAGGGCAAATTTGGCATGCCGGGCTTCGCACCGACGGAGGCCCTTTGAACGACCAAGTAGCGGTCTCCAAGCTCCATGCCGTTTAAGCTTTGAATGGCGACGTCAGTAACAGTGATATCGGCATATTCGAAGAACGCAAATCCCTGAGGCGAACAGTGAGACATCGAGGAAGCAATAGGATGACATTACTGACCTTCGAAGGCCCATTGCCGTTTTCCCGAACGAGATTGAAGGCTTTAAGTTCTCCAAAGCTTTTCAGCAACTCTTGTACCTGCTCTTCATTCAAGTATGTTGGGAGTCCACCAACAAATATTTTATTGATTGAATCCGGCACGTTGGTGGACACGACCCCTGGAACGTGAACGCTGGGGGCAATCATCTCAACACCACCATAATCCTTGGGTCGACGGATTTTGAGAGGACCATTGATAAAGATAATACCGTCGAAGGCCATAGCTGCTGTAGCATCCTCAGCACTGCGGAACTAAAATCGCTATCAGAATGACATGATTAAAACTTGAGAGCTAGACCTTACTTCAACAAATGCATAGTTCTTCTCGTAGTTGCACTGGACGGCAAGAACAGGGTTTCCAGGGCCACCTGTGCCTATGCCCATCTCAATCATTTTAGAATTGAAAAAGTCCGCCAGATTCTGTTCGTTAACATCCGACGTGATGCTGCCAATGTATAGCCGACGAGATTGCCTGGATAAATTGGGGTTGCTACCAATTCCCATGCCGAAGGTTTGTACGGGAATGGGGGGTGGAAGGCCTGCGATGCCTAGAATGGGTGGAACCTGGGTACGATTAGCGCCGGGCAGATTGAAAAGCCCTACGCGGCGAAATTGTTAATGGCTCGAGTTCATTGCTTAGACATAAAACCCACCTGTTTGCTTTGCTTGCATGGCCGAATACTGTTCATATCCAGGGGCATGAACATCCCATCCTGATGCTTTGCGTTTTCGTTGAGATAATGGAACAGCACCTTCGGGAGTTGGCGACCTTCTTTCAGGAGTCCCAAGACCATCTCTTCCCCTTCCTCGGCCACCACGACGGTTAGGCGAACCAGCGTCATCACCACGACCACGACGATGAGCGAATTCATCGTCACGTCGATGATCACGGCGTCGCTCTTCGTCATGAGGACGCCTGTGATCGTCATGATCTCTTGTACGACCGCCATGATCACGAGGTGTTCCACGCCTGTCGTCTCGGCGGTAACGGTCTCTGTCCCGGTCTCGGTGTCCGTGGGGATCGCGATCCCTATCCCTGTAGTCACGGTCTCTGTGGTGTCCGTCATCATGCCTTCGACGTTCGCGGTCCTCGCGGTACCCACGTTCAACGCGGTCTAGATAAAAAGAAGAAAAAGCAGTTTGTGTGAGTAACGTGTGTTTTGCTGCTGAAGACAGCAGATTGGCGGTGCGAGCGACATCCACGGGAAGGGCTAGCTGAAAAGAAGGGGGAAAGAATCACAGTGCATAGATGCTATGATGCACCATGAGCTCATTGTTGCCAAGCAAAAGCGAAAGCGAGCAAACGCGAGGAGAAAGCCAAGTACCTCTATCGCCTCTGATTGAGTACGAATTGGTTTTTATGGCTACCTGTAGAAGAAACCGCTGGATGGAGCTGTATAACTTTTCGACTTACCGCCAGAGTCTGCCATTTGTGTATTTATTTTTCTGTCTTGCTCTCGTTCAACCTGCAATGTGGTTGGTGGTGGTGGTAAACGAACGAAAACTCCGCGCTTTCGTTCGCGGGTTATGCTGACATCAGCAGTGAGACCCCGTGTACCATATCTTCCAAGTCACCGCAGTCCACTGGCTTGAGCCTCGCCCACTCGATCATGCCTACCGACCTTCCCTATGCCGCAGACGCCCAGGTTTCCCTGTCTTACGACGAACTCGAGGTACGTCCATCTTGTCTTTTCTAGGCCCTGGCTCAAGCCCGTTCAGGTGCTTCGGCTACAGTATCAGAAAGAACTTGCTCAATACCATGTCACAGTTCAGACGAAGTTCAACTACGCCTGGGGTCTGGTGAAAAGCCCGGTCCGCGAACACCAAGTCGAAGGTGTCCGAATGCTTCAAGGTATGTCCCTCCGGCTCCTACCAATCCCTCTCGTTCATGCCTTGTCCACCAGATATATACCGAACAGAGCCGACACGACGTAGAGAGTGTCTGTATTATCTTGCACTGGGTTATTACAAGATGGGTAACTACGCAGATGCAAAGAGCTTCAACGGTCGGTGCCCCTGGCTATCAGCTGCGACGGATCCCTCATTGTCGACCTTAGATCTTTTACTGGAGAAGGAGCCAACCAACCTCCAGGCCCAGAGTTTAGCCTCTCTCATTGAAAAGGCCGTTACGAGAGGTTCGTGCTTGTATTTGCGAGCAGCTTCTTATTGTTCATTTGATTTCAGAGGGATATGTCGGAATGGTACTTGCAGGAGGCATAGCCACTCTAGGCACGCTTGTCGTTGCCGGTCTCATTCGGCGAGCAGTCCGCAAATGATATCGTTACACATACTGACACCTCTCTCATTCTGCATGTCTGTATCCTTCATTTGGCTTGTCTCTCCGTTGTTATCTACGCTACACCTCTGAATTTTCACTTATTGTATTCCGTTATTCACGCTCTGCATTCGATAGAACCCAGAATTGATCTCCCTTACGCTTGATGTCTAGTGCGTCTAGTGTTCAATTGGCCTTCCTGCCCACCACGGCCAATATGTAGTACATTAATTTACAGGTCCATCTCTGGGCAAAAGCAAGTGAGAGTCATTTTCCAATGCAAGTGTGATATAGATATGTGAATGAAAGCAAGGATACATCTGCAATCGTGTGATTGTTGGTTGGGTAGTATATGAAGGATGCCGTACAGACGACGGTTTCTGTCGACGAGCCGAATCGCTTATTGTGCCTTGTCGTCGTGGGGGTAAAACGTCATGTAGGAAGAAAGTTGGCTAAGCGACCATGAGTTCCAGTGCACTCCAAGTTTCCATTACTCACCTGCTTGCGCATTCATCTCTCCAGTAGTAAGCTAACAACAATCAGATTGTGCACACTTGACTTTCGACGTATCCTTACCTTGAACGATGCCAAGCCGATGAATAAGAACGATATACATACTCCAATCTCAAAAATCAACCACACGCACGCCCAGACTATCATACTTGGTGAGATGCTCAACCACAAATGAGATACTCTTACAATGGGCGGAGATCCGAGGGAACATGATGTTAAACTGTGTGCAGTCGGAATCGTTGGCTTTGCGAAAGAATTTGTCGTCTGCGATGTCCCCTGAAAAGCAAATCGTATGCGACGGCGTACTCACGCAGATTCTACTCACAAACAACGAAGAAAACACTGCGAAAATGCGTGAAAACAACGGCAGAAAAGACGGGAAAATGCCTACTTCATGACACCAATGAATAAACAGTACCACCTTAGTGCTTGGCTATGAAAATTTGAGAAATATGCACGGGCAGCCTACGTGTCAATCACTCACGCATGGCCAACAAACCAGAAACCAACGAGAAGACCCTCGTAGAGGAATGTGAGCAATATGGTTCTTGAGTCGGTAAGTTGGCCAGATATACCAAGAACAACAGCATTTGCTTACAGTTTATCGCGGACAAGGACAAGTGGAGTGACCAATCCAAGACCAAGCACAAAACTGAGTATTTTGGCAACCAGGGTATCAAATCCGCCCAACATGAATACACCACCAAAGATGGTAGAACCCACGTATCCTGCGGGTAGTATTATCATTGGTTTACCACCTTCTACTAGCGTTGCTCCGCCGAGGTACGGATCGATGGTGACGGATAATATTGTTCCGCCGGTGAGAATTGCCTGACGAATAACATCAAGTAAAGTGCAAGATGAGTGCCGATTGCGATTGGTATTGCAGGAAAACGCTCACAGCGATTATATGACAGAGCTCATGCCAACCGATGGTAAATAGCTTCAGTGGATTGATCAGCGTACGAGCACCGGGGATATTCCACATGCCGAAAATGACGACTGCATAAACGACTGTCTGAAGGATATGTCAAGCATCTACCGAAATTGATTCCTATGCGTTTGCTGACGTACAACGTATAGAACGACTACCTAAGCGGGTGTACTCTGGTAAGCGCGGCAATGACAATTTCGGGCTGCACCGATGGCAAAGCACGAACCTGGTCATGGGTTGGGGTCAATGGAGGGGTATATGCTGGTGTGGGTAATACTCCTGCAGGAGGCCCTGTAGAGGAAGACATGAATTTGGGCAGATGAACTGCCGCTACAAGGTGGAATATAAAGAGGGAAAGAGGAAAACGTTGGATCGGGCGAGCGTGAAGTTGAGCCTAGCGCGCAGGTTTACTACAAAATCCTCGTGCAGACCGCAAGGCCAAATGCCTGGGGAGACGGGGGAAAATGGCAGGCTGGACACAGCGACGACTGCTCCTCGAACCAACTGTGTCCCCGTCACATGGCTAACTGCCTTTTCGGGAAAATGCGCGTCAGTCACGTGCAGAACACGTTGATTACTTTTTTTGGAACTCCGCCCTCAACACTTGATAAATAGCAAGTCGCGTCGCGATGGGCAGGGTGGTCCATCTTTTCTCCTACCCCCACTGGTCGCTACTTTTCACCCTCTCACACTATTGAACGATGGTAAGCTCGTTCCCATTCGTATGTTGCTCTCTTACTGAACGACATGAAAACAGTCCGGAAAAGGAAAGGCGTGAGTTTGCCCTAGTACTGAATGTGACTCATGCGGACGCTCACGAACAACGCAGTGGAAAATCTTCTTCTGGCAAGACTGGCGGCGATGCAAAGTCACAGTCCCGCTCATCGAAAGCCGGCCTGCAATTCCCTGTTGGTCGTATCCACAGACTTTTGAAGAAGGGCAATTATGCTCAGCGTGTTGGAGCAGGAGCGCCTGGTATGTTCGACAAGGCCCCTTCAGTGAATTAAGTTTTCATCTTTGCCAAGTATACCTTGCTGCTGTACTTGAATACCTGGCTGCCGAAATCCTTGAATTGGCAGGTAACGCTGCCCGTGACAACAAGGTACGGTCATCCGTTCAGGGCTATGCTTGCGCAACTTATTTGGTTCGTGCAGAAACAACGTATTGTTCCTCGTCACCTTCAACTTGCCATCCGAAATGACGAAGAGTGAGGTGTCCTCCAATGTCAAGGGAGCATGTTCGCTAATTACCGTTTCAGATTGAACAAACTTTTGGGGGATGTTATCATCAGTCAAGGTGGTGTTGTGCCGTTTATTTGCCCAGAGCTTCTACCATCGAAAACCAGTAAGGGCAAGAAGGATGGTGCTTCCCAAGAAGTATAGATATAACACGGCATTCCATGTATCTGTATCATTGTACCTTCTTTATAATTTACGGTATGCTTTGTGTAACCATCTTTCACGCATCGCTGGGTGATCAGTATGGTAAATTGGGTACTAACAATTTGGCATGTACAGCAGATAATCCAAGTCCAGAGCAAGATGGAGCATCCTATCCAGTTTTTATTTATCCACCACTTCATCCTCGGCATCACTCGCCATAGTTCTTCTGGATAGCCCACCTGGAGCACGTCCAATACCTCTCTTTGCATCCATCCCTGTATTCGCGGAAAGACGTGACGATCCTCCAGACAGCCTCTTGTAACCCGGCGACGGAGGAGGCGACGTCGCAGCTGAACGGTTATTCAAATTAGCTATCATGTTACTCACACTGCTACCTTGCTGGCTCCTCGGGGCCCTGGATAAACGGGGTCCACGCACTGCTCCTTGTCCCGACGTATGCCTCGACAATCCTGATTTAGCAGTCGTCAGAGGTTGATCCTCAGCGGATTCGCCACCGGGCGTAACCGACGGTGATGGACTACGTGCAGAAATTGGAGACGCACTTCCAGAACGGAAGGCTGAATTGCGCCGGAGCGACTTGATAGGATTCTGGGGCGTAGAGGGGGTTACCGCAACTGAGGGAGATGGTGCGGGTTTTTCCTCTACAGCTGGAGGCGACGCAGGTGGTGAGACAAACGTAGGGCGCGGTGGCACGTCGTCAGCTTCGGGAGGTGGTTCCCGGAAAGCAGGACGGGGTGGCGTGTCATCCGTCCCAGAAGGTGGCTCCTTGAAAACGGGACGAGGAGGAGCGCCAGTACTATCGTCCTCTTGGGTCGTGGGTTCTGGAACATGATGTTCCGGTGCAGGAGGTTCACTCGATTCTGGTTCAGCAGAGATAACCACATGTTCTTCCGTTTTCGTTGCAGGTTGTAAGGTTGATACAACCGTATTGGTCTGAGATACGAGCTTTTGAGCGGCCTGCTGAGCTGCAAGGATCTCTCTCGTTGGAGCGCCTACCGAAATTCTGCCACGACTCATCCGCATATCAACTGGTGCAGTACGTTTTCTAATTGGCAAACGACGTTCAGATTCGCGTTGCTTTTTGGCAATTGTGGGTGGCAAAATTTTCTCGTAGTTCTGCAGGAGATCGAGGAACAACACTGTTGAACTGGTTTAGCGTCAATGGGAGTAGATGGATGAGTCACCTACACATAGGGTGACGATCCTGGATGGACATTTCAGTCTCGACTTTGGGGCGGATAACCGCTGGGCAGCAGGAGCTTAGTGACAAGTAAATCTAACTACCAGAGAAGTGCTTACTGCGACCAACTGACAACGCAAGTTTTGTCATGTAGATATTGATGGGTTCTTCAGTGGTGGTGGATACTATCATGGTGCGAAGATGCGTCACGAGGGCGTCTAGGACATAAAGGTGGACCTTGGGGAATCGTTGAAGGGCCGATTGCAAATTTTGCAAGTGTTGTTCCTCTGACTGTTCTCCCTCCGCCTTGGCCGTTGAGCCCACTGTTGGATACAATTTCCTAATGTCATCCCAACCCTCCCATAGTGCTAAAGGAGGATCAAGTTCCAAAGCCCACAGTTTAACGCACCCAGCAAGAACAGGGGCGTCATACTTGGCAAGCATCTCGGATGAAAATGGCTGTCCGGGTGGAACTGCGTTAAGAGCCTCTCTGAGGTGGTGAATGGCGGGGAGAGGTACGTCATAAATCCATGCTTTGCGCTTCTCTGGGGATAATAGGTCAGATGATAGTGACAAGGGGTTGCCTTGATGATTCACCATTATCGCCAGGTATTCTCGTATAAGCTTCCGTTAGGCTATCCAGCAATGCGGTGAGTACAGGAGGAACGGTTTCCTTCTTTTCTTCACCAGAAGTGAACGCGCTCCATCCACCTTCTGCCCACTTGCGGAGATCAATACCAAATACAACATCGGACTCGTCATGGGCAATAGACTCGTATAGCTGAGGAACCGGACGGAAGGGACCTGTGCGGTAACGTTCTATGAGAGCAGTCAGATCCGAATCCGGCTGATACGATGCAATAAGCGTTGCTGATTTCTCGAAGGTGCGATCAAACGCTTTCGGTATGTTAGCTAGAGTTCCTTGATATTGAAGCAGGACTGCAGGAGATTTTAGCATGAATGCATGCCAGTGGAGGCAAATGAGCTACAAACCAGTCTTGACTGCTGCAAGGCGTTCCAGTTCCCATCTTTGGAGGGTTTTCAACATCTCCTCGATCCTCTCCTCTAATCCGAGTCGCTGCCTATCAAGTTTTCTCACAGAGACACGATACAATTTGTCGGCCTCATCAGCCTCGTTACGAAGTCTGAGGTGTACTGGCTCGTTCTGAGAGTTGGCATTGAGAACTTTCGTTACGACATTAACCAGGTCGCCAGAGCGCTTGAGCAGATTATCCGTAATCTGACTCCTTTTCGCTGGATTATTCGAGGCCTCGGTTGTTTTGCCCTCGAAATCAAACGCCTGTCGTGACGCGTCAGAAAAATCGCGAGAATCTGAATGTGACAACCAACTTTGGGACGGAATTGGTAGTAAGCGTCATCGGTGGGTTCAAACTGGTTTCCGAACTCGCCAACCCGACGGAGGAGCCCATCTCGTTCAGTGAGGTCCATTGCACCTTCCTCCGCCAGTTCGATGTTTCCACCAAATCCAGGTACATTCTTGTTCAGCCATTCAACAAACTCCGATCCCGAGAAACAGTCTTGATATTCCCCAATGAGTGGGAAGCGGACTGGCCTCAGAGGTAACTCGGCCGCAGCGCGTGTAAGTAGATTAGACACTGCGGATGGTGGCAAGGACAAGCCAGCCAACAGAATTGGGGAAGGGGGAGGCGGTGCAGTGGCTGAAGTAACCTCCGCCTTCGACGGGGGTAAGGGTGGTGACATTGAAGGTGGGGAGGACGAGACAAGAACCGGTGAGGGTGCTTCAATGGCTCTCCCTTTGCCCTTGTCAACTTTTGGTGATTCCTCTTCCTTCTCATCAGTGGTCTCGTCTGTTGTAGCAACGGACGACGAAGCGACGGCCTTGCGCTGAATTTCCTTGAACCGTTGTGCAATGCGCTCGGACACAGTAGCAGAGCGCTGGGGTGTACGGACGTCGCGTGGAGTAAGCCGTGGGGAGGTCGTGTAGTGATCGCCCAAATCATTGTTGGGCGCAAATTTGGCGCTGTTGATAGGTTAGTATGGACTTGAAAGAACCAGGATTACCCATACTCGTCCTCGGCTTCGTCTGCCCGACGCGTTTTTGCTAGATAAGCGCTCTTCAGCTTGACGACCTGTAACGTAAAGCTGTAGCTGGGAAGGCGAAGGTTTGGAGGTGCAATGAACGGACCTCCTTCTGTGCATCCTCGTAGTAGCGTAACCAATTGTTCAGCGCAGTTGCTTTACTGGTGGCAAGCCGTTCCTGTTTGGCAAGAGTGAGAGGAAGGACACGATGGATGCATGAACAAGAATACCTTGCAACCTTGAGCCCAGACATTGAACGGCTCGGCGACCAGTGTCTGAAGGTCCTTGGCGATGTCCCTGTGGATCTGACCTTGTGCCGCGGACTCTGCCTGGAGTCCGCGAAATGTCATGAGCAGGGAGGCCCCATCATCCCTATTGAAACCAGCTTTCGAAGACAGTTGTATGAATCAAAATTGGCGGAGAACGTAGAAACATACTCTGAGAGTTGATCGCGAGGGGGTTGAGCAAGGCTGTGGCGAGCTGGTTCTCTGCGTTTGCACGTGCCTATGTACTGAGGTGAAGAGGGTCTCCCGTGGAGGGGGGGAACGAGCCTACTCGTATGAATGCAACAATCTCGTCGTTCTCGGCAACCCCTTGCTCGAGCTTGCTGAACAAGACTTCGAGGCCCTTGCGGTAATCCTGAGTCCAGAACGAGTTCGTGAACGTCAAGGGCAACGAAAGGACGGCCATGGTGTGGTGATGGTAGTGGTCGAGCGTTGCGTGTCCAAGCTAGTCGTGCTGCCGCTGCCAGTTACCGGTCTCGGGCGTTGCCGACTCGTCCTCGACCGCGTTCAAGTTATTTTCTGTCCGTCTTGTCCAATGGGTCATGTCGCCGTACGCGTCAGGCTCTACTCGACCGCCTCAAAAACTGGGATATCCACAGCCCATTTGACTCAGTTTCCCCCAAGAGAAGCCATCGTAAGGCAGGCGGGAAAGGTCGTATTCGATCCACAATCCTGGGCTGCACTACAACCACCTCCACCGTCTGCTCTCACCGCGTTTGCACACCGTGTCGGTCTGGGCTCGATAATATCCTCTCCCGACACCATCCGACGCGCCTGCACTCACAAGTCCTTCCTGAACCTCCATGCGAAATACTATCCCTCAAGTTCCCCTCCTCCAACGAATGCCAGCCTTGCTGCACTCGGCAACTCCCTCATGGGTCTCTTCGCATCAGAATACCTTCACGCTTCATACCCCCATCTCCCAACCCGTGTTCTCAAGGCCGCAGTCAGCGCTCACGTAGGTCCCTTGACGTGTGCCAGCGTCGCTCAAGAGATGGGTGTAACCCCCCTGTTGCGCTGGCATAGACAGGTTCGTCCGTCCACCGTGTCTCGGTTTGGTTTCATACTTCCCTCCCCCCTAGCCATCTACCCCTTCCTTGCCTCCGCTTTTGCATTCAGACGCGCTCGCGTCGGTACCGCGTGCGTTGACCGCTTTGGTCTACCAAGAGAGATCCCTCTCGACAGCTCGCAAATTCGTTCACTCCTTCTTCCTGACCCGTCATGTCGACTTGCGGACCATGTTAAAATTCCGAGACCCAAAACGCGCACTTATGGAGACAGTCGCGAAATTTGGTAGACAACGGCCGAAATCGAGGTAAAGTCGTGTCCCCCCCCCACGCGTTTCTCGTATCCTCATTCCTTTTAGACTCTTGAAAGAAACAGGCCGGTTCTCCAATTCACCGATATTCGTCGTTGGAATATACTCTGGTGCAGACAAGCTCGGCGAAGGCTTTGGTAGTTCACTTAAAATGGCCGAATACAGGGTATGCGACCAGCCTTTCCGATTCGACACTGATCATCGAGACACTAACACAGGCTGCGGAGGATTCGTTGCACCGGTTGTACCTCACGAAGACCCCGGCTGATCTCCTCCAGCTTCCTTCGTCGACCTTCGATCCTCAAGGTAACATTTATAAGTCGGGTCCTGTGGCAGACTACACCCCGGGTGCCCTTGGTGAAGCAGAGATCCTGTATGCCAGCTCCAGTCGCAGCGGAGCAATCGCTCCGAGGCGGCTCTCGATAGAGGAGTCGGCAAGCAGGAAGGCTGATGTATAGCACTTACACATGGTTAATTGCATCGCTCGCTATCGAAATGCTTTCGATCCCGACATAATCACTGCATAGTAAGGTATCTTCTTGACCAGTCGTGTGATCTCACTAGTCGATACCATACGAGACAAGAACGAAATTAATCACCATCAAGCGCGGACAAGACCAAGCGGTGAAAGATATATTCCAATCTGACCATGAGATCAGTCGTCGTCTGAATCGCCCCCGCTGCCCAGGCGTAGCATTGGTTTTATGAAGCCGTCCCAATCAACAGTAACCCACTGCCTGAAACCCTCCACGTCACGAGCTTGAAGGTTGGAGCATTTTGTAAGTATGAGCCGCCGAAGGCCATGTCCTCCCGCCTGGCGATTGCAAAGCACGTGGTCGAGACACAGTGCGCTGCAAGAGCACATGTCGGGAAGGCCCTTGGACCGACCGTAACATCCGTTGGAAAAAGACACTCCGAGGAGTTCCATATCCTCCAAAGCGGGTGCAAACGTCTGAACCAAGTTCGACGGCAGGCTTCCACTCTTGTTCTTTGGGAGATGAAGAGGGATAGGGGAAAGCGCCCGAATCAAACCGACCATGCTGACCCCGGAGAGTTTGACGTGCTGCAACTCCTCAAGGTGTCCAAGAGTTTCTTTCCAAAAGTCTGACGAGAGGGCTATCACGCTCCCGCTATTAAAGCTAAAATGGGCACTCTGAAGGCTTGTCAAGGGAACACTGCGACAAACACCTCTTACGAGGTCCTCGCAATCGCTTAGCGATGACGTCCGTTGGACAACGTCGACTTTGAGTGGAATATTGCAATCCCAGTCTTCGTGTAACTGACCTAGGTCAAAAGACGCGAGCGCCGAGAATGCATGTCGACCTGAATCGCGTTTGACCGTGGTGAAGATGAAGCCTATTGTTGACATTGCAATTTCAATGAAGAAGGTGCGGATGACGGGAGCGAGGGCGACCGCCTGGTCCTGGGGTGCGATGAATCGCTTTGCAAGAAGAGGGTATATTGGGGAGTGGTCCTCAACGTCAGCTTCGAAACAGCATCGCAACCTGACCTCTGTCTTCAGCGGAATGTCAAAGCAGGACAGAAGCAGGACGACCGTCGTGAACGGTGCGACGATTGATAGACGCGAGAGCTTAGGAAAACTGCACTTCTCCGAGTTCTGGTAAGGCGGATCGATGGGGTTGGCGCGAGCGCTCGGGAGAGCGTTCTCAATATGTAAATGCGTGAGGTCTCGCATCCGGCCGAGCGCGACCATGAGCGAGACAAGTGTCGGCTGAAAAGAAGTGCCAAGATCGCGTAGCCTGAGGGACTTCAGACCGCAAAGTGTTGGAGATGTCAATGGGAATGCGAAATTTATCAGCTCCAGTTCGCGAAGGGCCGGAGTATAACCGTCAAAAAGTGCTCCTGAAACCAGAGCCGTTTCACCGAGATAGTTGGATCTCTCCACGGAGATCTGCAAAGTTTGCAGGAGGGGAGCGGGCGAGGACAACAAGGACAAAACATGCTCGGCACCCAGACGTGAAAGTCGAAGGTGGAGATCTTGAATACGGTTTGCTTGAGATGCTACCTTTTCCAGCAGATTCAAGTGCTTGGAATACTCGGAGTCCAGGCGAACTGTCAATGGCACCATCTGTGATCTGGCGAGTAACTCGTCTGTCCAGTGTTTTGAGGACGCAAACAGGAATGACCAGAGAGTCGAGCAGTTCAATGCCACACGTCGCCATTGACGACAAACATAGGAAACATTGACCCAGTCGGGTACGCCCCATCGGTTTTTTTGAGGACGGTGTGCACAATGGATGAATATGGACGACAGAATCTCTGGTGGAAGACGGGATACCGGGGAAAGGTCATTCCTCCGAGTGCGAAGATCGGATAACATCAAGGTCAACGCAGCAATCTCATTGTCAAGAGTGTCCTGGGCCGCGATCGTGATGTTTGGTGGTGAGAAGGCCATAGGGTTCTCCTTGCCCAAAACTAGGACAGGAAGACTTGAGACTTGGTTATCATGGGCATCTGCACACGACTTACAGATGGCGGGATGGCAGTTTGGCTAGTTATAGTATAATGGGAGAAGTGTGGAGGCTAACTGTCTTGGCGTGGTCACGTTCGAAGCTATTTACCAACCACGACGCTTGAATAAATAGCTCATCCTCATCACTGAAGAGCGATAACGCGGAAAAGTTCCCATATCTTGTCGGTTCCCAGCTGCAGGACGATTTCCCTCTTCACCATTATGTCTGTGTCACAGAGCAAGGTTCAGGGCGAACTTCCTGGGCTTACACCGAGGCAGAAAAGGCCTGGTTTCTCGTCGAGAGTTGCAAAGACAGCCCTTATTGTGTTTGCAGCCCTCGTAATCACCATCTTTGCTCGCAAGCAGTTCTGGCACTGTGTACACGGCCCAGCCTTCGACACACTTAAAGACGATTTGTGTCCTCAGGCACCCGAACTGACCCCAGTCAAGAACGATGCACTATGGGAGAAACTGACCGGGATTTATGGGACGGAGGCGTTCCGATTGAAGGCGGTTGACTGGCTCTCCGGAGCAATTCAGGTCCCGTAAGTCTGGCAACTAGCTGGATCACACACGACTCACTTAGTACGACTCGAAATAATTATGAAGCACTGAATCCTATGATCAAATGGACCCCGTAGGAGTGGACCCGCGCTGGGAGAAATTCGCTGCATTCCATGATTATCTCTCAAACGCATTTCCACTAGTGTACGTCGTGATTTTATTGCGAGTTTCGCGACCGCAAGATCGATGCTTGACATAGACATTCGACTCTCGAGTTGACCAAAGTTAACACCTACGGACTGATCTTTGTTTGGAAGGGTTCAGATACTAGTCTGAAACCCCTGCTCCTAGCTGGACACCAAGGTCTGGATGAGTGATGTGTTATGACTGCCCTCGCACTCACCACATTCTGCTCTAGATGTGGTGCCCGTGGAACCCGTGACATATGATGATTGGACCCATCCTCCTTTCTCGGGTCATTTTGATGGTCTGTAATGAAAAAAATCTCCACTACTACATCATTCAGATCCTCCACAGGCAACTTGATCTGGGGCCGGGGCAGCTCAGACGACAAGAGTGGATTGATTGGCATACTGTGAGGTTATTTCACCTTTGTCCTACTCGACGTTGCCGAACATAATAGGTCGGCGATGGAGACTATGTTGGCGAACGGGCATCAGCCAGCCCGCACGGTGGTGCTTGCTTCGGGGTTTGACGAAGAGAGTGGTGGAATATACGTAATGTGAACTCAACGCACATCTGGCTTAACGCTAACACGTTGACATCTGTAGGGTGCACAAACCTTGGCGACAAAGTTATTGGAGATGTATGGTGAAAATGGATATGCTATGTTGGTTGACGAGGGTGGTAAGGTAGACAAGCCCAGTAAGAAAGGTATTCTGCTGATATAACGTTACAGCTGGATACGGAGAGCAGTATGGACAAGTTATTGCCACCCCTGGGATTGCTGAGAAGGGATCCGTTGATGTCATGATTGAGGTAACCACGCCCGGGGGACACTCTAGTTTGCCTCCCCCTCACACAGTTAGTACGTTGCCCTTGATGCTTTACCGCGCTGACCACCGGGCGTAGAGCATCGGTCTGCTGGCAGAGTTCCTTGTTGCCATTGAAAAGAACCCATTTGAGGTCCATCTGGTCAGTGCTGTTGACATTCCGTGTGATATTTTATAAATGTTTCTCAGGCACGAGGCTCGCCGATGTACAAGAACTATCAATGTGTTGCGCGACACGCACCAGACCTACCAGAGTCACTGAGGAAGAATGTCATTGACGCTGAGCACTCTGATACAGCTCTACGGTCCGCGGAAAAGGCATTGTTTGAGGATCTGAAAGTCAAGAACCTGGTGGGAACGACTCAAGCTATTGACCTTGCTCACGGTGGGGTGAAAGTCAGTGCACTTCCGGAACGTGCGTATGCGGTCGTTAATCACCGCATTTCAGTTGAGAGGCGAGCGATTTACCAAAAATATTGTGAAAGTGTATTGATCTTTCGTGATTAGTTCTTTGGCTGCGACGCTAAGCCGGGACGCCAGGTTGATCGGGTCACTTGCACGGGAGTATAATTTGTCATATACTGCGTTTGACGCCGACGTGGACGGAGATATGAATGCAACAGGAGGCAAAGTGACGCTTTCCAAAGCGTTCAAAAGTGGACTTGAGCCGGCGCCGATTACGCCGACTGGGAAGGATGCGGAACCATACCGGCTGTTGTCAGGAAGCATCAAAGCAGCCTACAATTCCCACCGAGGTATTTCCGGGAACAAGCACATCATTGTGAGCCCTGGAATGATGTCTGGCAACACTGGTGGGTAAATTGTCTGGAAGAGAGATATAGGTGACGAGCGGGAAACAGATACCAGGTTCTATTGGAAACTGACGCCGCACATTTTTCGATAGGACACATGGACGGGGCGGTTGGGGGGACGCTGCTTCCGGGTGTGCACACGGTGAATGAGGGTAAGCACGCTGGTTAATCTGTGGGAGCACATTTTGACATGATTCCCAGCAATACGGGCGTCGAGTTTTGTTGAAATTATCAGATTCTTCACGGCGCTCATGCTGAATGTCGACGAATCCGCGCTTGTGTGAAATATATCTGTCTTTTGATACATGTTTTACCCGATATCACGGCTACTTATATTGGACTTGACGACAAGAAGTTACTCTAAGAATAGAAAATGTGTGAAATTATAATTCGGCACATTTTGACTCTTCCTCTTCAATCTTGTCTTGTCCGTTTTCGTCCCTCGTTTCGTTCCCCATGCAGCTCAACGCCCTCGTCGCTCTTTTCCCCCTCCTCGTCGCCGTTGAAGCCAACGATCATCATGCCCGTCTCGCAAAGAGGCAATCTCCCGCTACATTCGCCTCCACGTCCTCCTCCATGTCTTCCTCCTCCTCGTCTTCCTCTTCGTCCGCCGTCGCGACCGGTTCTTCCTCCGTCTCATCCTCCGTCTCATCCACAGCCTTAGCTTCCCCTGTCCCTACCACCCCCGTTGGGACAACCATACCCCCGCTCAGCGATATCACTTCCGGAATGGCCACCCCATCCACTCTCCCCGTCACCGCTACTTATGCAGCAGGTGTTACTCCTCCCATCCCTGGTGCCCCAGCCTTGCCCACTCCCTGTAGGTTCCCCGACTCTCATCCTGTCTCTCTTCTTACCTTTTCTAGTCGTCTTTGTCCCAAGCCAATGGCCCCCTCAGGACCAGATCGCTCCTACCAGTATGTTTGCATCCACTCTTTCCCGTAAATTGATTCAACTCCTCCATTTTTCTAGCCGGTTCCGACGTTGCTCAATGGATGACTGAACTGGATGGCATCAACGTTCCGGATATTCCCCCTACTCATGACGGCTCGTGCGCTGGAGACCCTGCGGCAGCAGCCCAGGCTGCTACTCGCGGTTGGTGGACGTGTGGAGGTCATACCCGCCCTACCGATATCGTTGCTTGTCCAGATAAGATGACTTGGGGTGTTAGCTTTGATGACGGTCCTGGTTTCTACAGTCAGTGTTCTTCTCCTCTCACCAACTTCACCATATACTCACTTCCCCCTTCTCTCTGTAAACCTTGCTCTGATTTATTCTCTCCGTTCCAGCCCAGTGCGTAGCTTTTCTCTTATTGTCACCTTTTCTCTAACAATGTTCAGGGAACTGCTCGATTATCTCTCTACCAAGAATCTCACGTCTACATTCTTTATCGTGGGCTCGCGCGCCATCGAGCGTCCTCAGGTTCTCAGAGAAGAGTATATGGCTGGTCATGAGATTGCTGTTCATACTTGGTCCCACAGGGTCAGCCTCTTCTCCTTGTTGCCCTTCTGTAATGCTAACCCTTCCACAGCCCCTTACGATGCTTACCACCGAGCAAGTCGTTGCCGAACTGGGTTACACTCGCAAGGCCATCAAGCAGATCCTTGGTGTTAGCCCTACCATAATGCGTCCCCCTTACGGTGATATCGACGACCGCGTTCGTGCTATTAGCCTGGCTATGGGGATGATTCCAGTCATTTGGACCAGAACACCTTCTGGCGCTGCCTTTGATACCAATGGTGAACTGTACTGACATCATAAAAAACTGGTGTTGCTGACAACCAAATGTAGATTGGAGGGTCCCAAGCGGCCAAACAACTGGTCCACAGTCTTTCGCCACCTTCCAGGCCATCCTTAACAATGCGACAACATTGAACACCGGTTTTATCGTCCTAGAACACGACTTGTACTCGCAGACCGTTGACCTTGCTATCGGTTATACCCTTCCCGCCGCCGAGAGTTTCCAGCCTCCACTGACTGTATGCTCTGTCTTTCATCTCTCGATTATTGCCTGACCATATGGGGTGTTACAGTTTGATTCTGTTGGCCACTGCAATGGCATTCCGAAGACTAACCTCTACCGTGAAAGCAACTTGAACAAAACATTCCCTTATCCTAATACCACTTCTAGCACCACTGGTTCCTCAGGCTCAAAAAATAGTGGTATCGCGTTGAACGCTGCAATTCCTCTGTCCGTTTCTATTCCACCACTACTAGTCTTGGCCGCGTCTCTACTCTGACAGGAATCGCGCTAATTTCTGTTACCCTTTCTACGTATGAACTAATCCTAGACCTCTGCGAGGCTGTAAATACATCCAGGACTAGTGGTACTACGGATTGAGGATTTTGATTTCACTGCTTGCCTGAACGCCATGTAGCACAAAAACATTAAATACATAGATAGAGTGATCGCCAAGTTGGGTAATCCGAATCTGAGGAGTAATCGCTTCGTGCACTTTGACTTTGCTTGGTTCGATCTAACATGTCCTCCCTTGTCGCCATTGTCCGTGCAAGTATGGATGCGTGGCTTTTCCTGTTGCCATCGACTCATAACATCATACAGAATTTCTTCACGCAATCAGATCGGTCAACCCGCAAGGGCGATGGAAGATTCTCGTCGTAGACGACTTCTCGCAGAAGTTGCTGGGCTCGGTGCTCAAACAGTTTGATATTCTGGAAGAGAATGTCACTCGTATGCAGCCTCTTCATCTCGTCCGATGTCGGGGACTTCCTGATGCGCGTTGCATGCAGTCATTGAATCGATCTCCAACTATCGAGAACCCCAGCAATTCGAGGCAGTCTATATTGTTATGCCTACGACGCAGAACGTCGAGAGGATCATCAAGGACTTCTCCAACGACCAACAACAGTATCTCGGAGCTCACTTGTTCTTTATCGAGGGTGCGTCTCTGTGCAGTTTGGAACGCTATAGATGACCGGACAACCTAGGTCTCTCCGAGCCTTTGTTTCAACGTCTGACCTCGTCCCCTGCGGTGCCCTTTCTTCGCGGCCTGCAGGAGCTCTTTTTAAACTTTTGGGGTGAGACAAGCTTCTTCCAGGCTTCATATTAATCGGTTGCCTTCAGTGGTGGAAGCACAAACGTTCTCTCTCAACTCCCCCGGTCTTTTTTTCGGCCTTTACAGTCCGCCACGAAGTGAGGCTGCGTTCAGGGCCGCTCGGTCACGTTTAGAAGAAGAGCTCTTGTTCGTGAGCAAGTCGGTACGTGCCGAGCACTTCCACCCTTGTTCGCCAATTTCATCTTTGATGCTTACAGATAACAAATTTATGCATCACCCTCAATGAATTTCCCTTTATCCGATATTATTTCCCTTCTCATCATCTTCCACTAGGCCCACTCCAGCCCAATGTACAGACTCGTGCCCCTCCCCCTCCTGAAGGAAGCAACCGATGGCGGACTAACCTCGCCCGAGGTGACTCCGCGCGTGCATACGAGGCTGCTGACACGGATTTCTTGACCAAATTGTTGGCATTCATGGTACAGCGAAATTTGGACGAGTACAAACGTACCAACACCGATTTCCCCGTGAGCATTCATAATGGTGTTGCTTTGGCTTCGATCTCATCCGCATACGAATCAGAAACAGTCAGACCCGCCCCGACCGCGGGGTACCCTTATTATCACGGACCGCTCAATGGATGCTGCCGCACCGCTGATTCATGAGTTCACATATCAAGCTATGTGTAATGACTTGTTGTCAATAGAGGACGGGATGAAATACACGTACGACCCAGTCAATTGTCTTATGAGTTGCTGACCATTACTGACCAACTGTGTATATCAGTTATAAGTTTCAGTCCTCTCTTGGCGCCTACGAGGATAAAACAGTCACACTTTCCGAGGCGGATACAGTATGGACGACTGTGAGACATATGCACATGCGAGAAGCTATCGATAAGCTCATGGCAGACTTTAATAAATTCATGGAAGAAAATGCCGGGTTTAAAGGGTAAGTTCGGTTTGACGTACGTGTGTTTTCTGCTGCCGACACTATCGCAGAGAAGGAGCTGCTAGTCTAAACGACATGAAGGATATGCTAGCAAACCTACCTCAATATCAAGAGCAGCGAGAAAAGGTAGGTGCTCGTACCACTGATATGTCGCGCAAATTGATGGTGTCGCGACAGTTTTCACTGCATCTTAATATGGCCCAAGAATGCATGGGCATCTTTGAGAAGGATAAGCTTTCACAAGTCGCCAACGTCGAACAGGTGACATCATCTTCATTTGTTTGTCCTTGCCAGGTCTCAGGAATTCTTGTATAGTGCTGCGCAACTGGGCTCACCGCCGAGGGGAAATCCCCGAAAACATTGGTTGAGGAGATGGTACCACTGTTGGATAGTCGGGAAATCATGTAAAGTCTGAATTCCTCCCTGATTTGCTCCGTCTTGATGGTTTCGTGTTTCTAGAAATCCCAACAAAGTCCGCATGGTGGCCCTCTATATCATGCATCGCGATGGCGTTCCTGACGAAGATCGTCGACGCCTATATCAACATGCTCGGCTCAGCATAGCGGAACAGGATGCTGTTAATTCGCTGTCATATCTTGGCATGCGGATAACTAGAGTAAGCTACACTGTTGCACCTCCAACATCAAAATTGCTGCTGACGGCGTTCCATACATCAGGGGCCTGCGGATAAGGACACGAAGAAGAAACTCAAACAGAAACCATCTGAAGAAGAGTATGATTTGTCCCGATATAAGCCACTCCTCCGGACGGTCATCCAGGTATACATTATTCTACCTCGTCCTCCGATGCTACTCAATAGCATTTCTTAGGATCATGTGAATAATAAACTGGATATAGCCATCTTCCCTTACGTCAAAGACGCACCATCTGTCACGTCTCCCACCGCGAGCAAGAGTCCGGCAGCCCCGACGCACACTTCCTCTCTTCGCAGCGCAAAGCCGAGTTGGCATAAAGCAGTACGATCAAACGTGCCAATTGATAACCGCCAGCGGGTGATCATATTTATGGCTGGCGGGATGACATATTCAGAGATTCGGGAATGTTACGCGCTGGGCGGACCGCTCAATAAAGATATCTATATCGGTGCGTGTAATAAATGCTAGTGTTTTTCTTGTGCTGAGAAATTGGTGACAGGTTCAACACATACGATTACTCCTCGGCAGTTTGTTGACGATCTCAAAGTTTTAGAACTCGGCGGTGTCGGTTCCCGTGCGATACCTAATGGAGTCCCTACAAGCGCCGGCCATTCATCCTACCAGGAATACTATGATCAGAAATACTTTACCGCTGACCCTGCTCCCCCACAACGCCCAACACTTGCGGTACCAAAGGATTCTAGTTCGTCTGCACGCGGCGGAAAGCTCTCTAAATCCAGCCCGAGTTCGTCACGTGCTGACAGCTCAACGTCAGTCAACAGTACGACAGCGGACAGTGAGAAGAAGAAGAAAAAGAAGGGATTTTTCCATTTTTGATCTTCTGTTGTTGCATCATTCTCTCAGTTTACTCTAATTCTGTGGAAAACAGACGTTTTGTGGGTTTGAACGCTTTCTGTCCTTTTCCCCCCATCGACAGCCAGTAACTTAGATGGTTGTGATGTGTGTATATTCTAGGCTGACACTAATTTGCACTCGCACTTCATTTCGTCGGGGAAAAAATATCCGGGCCTGGCCGGGAATTGAACCCGGGACCTCCTCGATTCAGGCAACCCTAACAAGGAATCATACTACTAGACCACCAGGCCGACAGCTGTGGACCGGAGCGGACCGATGATGATTACCCAACTCCGTCTGTAGTGACGCGTCCCCTCCATACGCGTCCTCGTCATTCTTGTCATCACAATGGACGCACAGGCCTCGACGTCGTCTGGTACGATGGACCAACGAAGAAAAGATGCTCTCAAGAACTATCGTGAAGTATGTGCTTTCCGCTAGGTCGGTTGTACGTGCCTAAAGCATTCCCAGAAAATGCGGACGCATGACAATATCAGCCAAAGCTTAAAGAATCGTCAGCCGATGTTTCACGTATCACGATTTGCATCCGGACTGACTCGCGGTCGAATATAGTCCGGTTCTCACTGAAGGGATTAGAGAAAGATTTTGCGCAGACCGAGAATGACATCAAGGCTGTCCAGTCCGTTGGTCAAATTATTGGTGAAGTCATGAAGCAGCTCGATGATGAGCGGTGTGAGTTGCCTTCGTGTATATTAAATTGCCACTCTCATCCATCCCTTCTCTAGTCATCGTCAAGGCATCTTCTGGGCCCCGCTACGTCGTTTCGTACCGCCCTGCATTGTCAGCAGCGAAGCTTAAAGCAGGGACTCGTGTATCTCTGGACATGACGACCCTCACCATCATGCGTATTCTTCCACGAGAAGTTGATCCTCTAGTTTATAAAATGAGTTTGGAAGATCCAGGAGGAGCGTCCTTTGCGGGTATCGGTGGTCTCAGCGATCAGGTCCGCGAGTTACGCGAGGTGCGTCTTCACCGTTTATCTGTCCTCAATAGCTCTTTACCAATGTCCGCAAAGGTAATTGAACTCCCCCTCCTTAACCCCGAGCTCTTTCTCCGCGTGGGTATCAAACCACCCAAGGGAGTCCTTCTCTATGGCCCTCCTGGGACAGGGAAAACGCTTTTAGCTCGAGCGGTAGCAGCCACGCTCCAGACTAATTTCCTCAAAGTTGTTTCCTCTGCAATAGTTGACAAGTACATTGGCGAATCAGCCCGAGTTGTTCGCGAAATGTTTGGTTATGCCAAGGATCACGAGCCTTGTGTTATTTTTATGGACGAAATAGACGCTATTGGAGGTAGGAGATTCTCGGAGGGGACGAGCGCGGACAGAGAGATCCAGAGAACCTTGATGGAAGTAAGTTGACTGATGTGCTCTGTGCAGAGGGCATAGTCGTGCTAATCGGTCTTGATTAGCTGCTCAACCAAATGGATGGTTTTGACTCGCTCGGGCGGACGAAGCTGATCATGGCGACGAATCGACCAGATACCCTCGATCCTGCGCTCTTGCGACCTGGCCGACTTGACCGAAAGATCGAAATTCCGCTTCCCAATGAACAGGCACGGACAGAGATCCTGAAAATCCATGCTCAGCCAGTGAACAAGAGCGGGGAAATTGATTACGAAGCTATCGTGAAGGTTCGTGGTTCCTGCATGTGTGTCATGGACGCGGGATCCGACACGGCGTTGTACAGCTAACGGACGCCTTTAATGGCGCTGATTTGCGGAATGTCGTTACGGAAGCGGGGATGTTTGCTATACGTGATGATCGGTACGTCCTCTCGCCCACGGCCCTTCAGTGACTGACCGCGACTTCTCCAGCGAGTATATTGTCCAAGAGGATCTTACCAAGGCGGCGAGGAAGGTCAGTGATGCCAAGAAACATGAGAGTACGTAGCTTGCAATCACTTTCCTTTTCCACCTTCCAATATTTTGTCTCTCATCCAGCCAAATTGGAGTATTCTGCATAGACTTGTCCTGTATCATACCGAATCATACATTTGTGTTATGTTTGATTACCTAAGCACACTACATCCGAGTCACGCTTGACCTAAACGTTGATCTTGCCCAGCGAGGGTCTGGAAATTCGGGGTATCTGAAACGAAGATTTCTCGTTCACGGTGAGTTCTCACTCGCCTAAACACGTTCTGCTTGTGGAAAAGGTCTTGACACCGACCATTACCAACTATCATTGATCATGGGCCGAAGAAAACGCCAGTTTCTCGAAGATGACGACTCTGACTCGGGCGCTTCTGAGGGATCAGGAACCGAGTTTCAGCTAAATGACAACGACCCAGACGCGAGGGACGAGCGTGCGCTTTTTGAGGACCCTTACCGGCACAAACGAAGGCGTAGGGACGGGAGGGAAGATGCTATCTACGGCGTGTTTGGAGATGACAGTGA
>JBBPLG010000041.1:0-79182 GCA_038089695.1 Xanthoconium separans | reverse complement strand
GTCGGGCGGGCTGGACAAGACGGTGCGGGTGTGGTGCGCGGAGAGCGGACGCGAACTCATCGATCCGATCCGGCTCGATCGGGAAGTGAGCACTGTCGCGTTCGACGACGGCGGCGACAGGGAGCATGGGAGTGTCGCCCGGATTCTCGCTGCGGACAAGGACGGGCGCGTGTATGCGTGGGACATGGCGACGCGAGAGGCGCTGACGGCGACGGAGGCGGACCACCCTAGCTTGTATGCGCGCGAGGGACGGCTCGTCTTGCAGGGCAAGTGGATCGTGGACAAGACGACGAACGCGGCGTGGAGCTTGTTGCCGAACATGTCGCCCGCCAAGGCGAGGGCGTCGCATGGGCATGCGACGATCGCGGTCGGATTGGCGAATGGGAGCATTGTTATCTTGCATTTTCCGGCGTCGTTGATGAGTTAGGTTTGGGGGCGATGTCTGTTATGTACACCAGGTATACCCGCCCATGTTTCACGTACGTGGTGAAAGGTCCTTGGTAATGCAGGTATGTATGCGTATTGCAGAGAGGTAGCATTGTGCCCTCCCTTGATTCGCTTCCCTCTCAGTTTGTGTGCCGCTGTCGATGCAAGGCAGCTGACAGTGTTGTGTTTCAAAATTTCACGTGTCGCCCGGCATCAATACATGTTCTTTCAACCGAAGAGAACAACATAACTACTAGGCCATTTATGGGTATGCTGATTGAATACGCGGTTCAGGGATCCGACCCTGCGGCAGTCGAAGACCCGGTGACATATTTTCGATGGAGTCAGGCATCAACATTAAGTACGAGCCGCGTTACGCTTGCCATCAAAACCTATAAAGTGAGCGACTCGCTACTTGAAAAACTTGTGTCTGGATTCCTCCACATTCAAGTTCACAATGTCTACCAATGTCGGTCTCCGTGGTGTCAAGGTCTTCTTCCTTCTTTTCTTTTTCTGGTTGAATGTTGTCCTCGGCATGCCGTCCTCTGTCGACACATTGGAACCTATACCTGCTGCATCCGGTCACTACCACATCGCTGCTTGTGATCAATCGGGGTGCAATGGCATCACTGGCGTTGCTCTGGTCGATCCGCGCAAGGATTTGCTACCTGTCCAACTCAATTTGGGCACCCAACAGCCTGACAGGGTGAGCGGTTTTCATTTTCACGGTGATTGCGATATGTACTCACATTGTGAAACTGTAGTGGTCTATCAAGAAAGTGGACGCCAACGTTTACGACTTGAGCATCGCTAGGTACCCCTCCACCGGGGTGAAAGGTCCCCTCGCCCCGGGTGATTCCGTCTATGCTACTGTTTCCCCTTCGGATAACCTGCACTGGATGTTCATCTACAAAGCTGAGCATAGGGCGTACACGTGAGTGTTACTCGCTTTTGGCGGTGATACCATGTTCTGACAAAGCATGACTTGCTCAGTATCCATTCCGTCTGGGATGAGGGCTTGGTGTGGACAGTCACTCCTGAGAAGACTCCCAACCCTTATGTCGGTGTTCTCTCCCTTTGATGCGTCTGTTTTTTGATTTCCGGTACAGATTATCGTGGACCGTATCCAGTCTGGTTTCGCTGGTCAATTGTTCCGGTTCATACCCTTGTAGTAAGAACCGGGCTTGCTTGAAACCAGCAAGGGATACAAATTGTTGTGTGGTTATGTCTTGCCTTTACCAGTGCATATCCTCGACGACGTCAGAATCATTAATCATTGCGTCTGTTCACTATCAGGACTGAATTTGCTGCAGTATGTATCCGTCGTTCATGCGCGTGAGCTCGCGTCAAGTTGCAACGTGCCCGATTGTCCCCGTTTAACGTTGACAATGGCACGCTCAGTTACTAGTACCTGCCTACAAATGTCAGACAACAGTTTAATCTTCGCTCCGAGTCGAGTCGCATACTTAACTTTAGCACCATGGACAGAACGGGTGATACGGGACAAACGTACGTGGTGACACAGTGACACTACCAGAAATGGTGCTTTCGAGTTCTCAAGATCTCAGCATGGATTGTCTGTGTTCGTTGTTGTGTCTGCTGCTTCAATTCCCTCGGAGATCAGCGAACTCGTTACCAAAACTGTTGATGCAGCCGCGCGGGCAGACAAGCCCGACTTTCCAGCGTGTCGTACCGAATGACGGCGCGGTGAGGCTATGGGATGCGTTATCCGAGTAGCAAGTCGCTGGAACAAATCAATTTTTTTCCTACATCCTAGACCATTCGGGGATGACGGTTAAATACAGGGTTCAGTGATCCGAGTCCAGAATTATGAAGGCCCGGTGATCTAGTTTGATCATGACATCATCAAAGAAGCCATGCTAATTCCGTTGTTCGGCTTGGCGACTATGGCATTCTGAAGTGAGGCTGAACCGCATCAGAATGCACTGGAAATACCATCTTGGGTCTTGGATTAGAGATGAGTCGTAGACTTGGATTCGAAGTCCAAGCCAAAGTTACTGACATTGTGGGCCCGGATCAGGGAACAAGAAAGATATGTCTCCCAACAAAGGATAATTACAAACCCACGAAGCCTGTTTCGCTCCAGGGTCAGCAAAGTACGTCATTGATGGCAACACCGAGCCACCAGTACTCTTGCAGCAATAGTTAACCGATCCGAACAATCAACCGTCCGAACGATGAATGCGAATTATCATCGAAGGTGGGATGACAACACTTGTTTGTTCATACTAGGCCATTTATGGATGACAAGGACTCATAATATTTGATGTTGAGTTACTTAAGTATTAAGGAAGCGTTCGAAACTCATTTCAGTAGCATGTTAGAAGCTACACTGAACCGATCAGAACCCATATCGGAGTGAAGGTGGTTTCTCAATTGACCCCGCACCTCTAGGGAACCTCAACGACTCGGATACTTGCAGTGTCGAAAGCCATGAAATCCGACCAACGTATTGAATAGCCGCACTCGCACCCTAGTCTTCATAGCGTAAAAAATGCATTCTTGTCGAACAAGGAAGCGAAACCTCATGTGAGCCCGTTACCGCATCAGCCCCATGCATGCGAATTCCAAGATTATACAAATGAAATGTGACTGACGACGGCAACGCTCAGTGTGACGGCTTCATTCAGAACCTATAAAACGAACGACTCAATGGTACAAGACCTAGGATCCCCATCCCATCCTTCCGTAACTCCTACGTCTAAGTTCTCGATGTCTGCCCTTAAAGCTTTCTTGTTCCTTTCTCTTTTCTGGTTGAGCTCTGTCGCTGGGACACCATCTGCAGAGGCGGACACTGGTAACAAGCAAATCATTTATTGTGGCAACGACAAAAGTTGTTCGAACCCACAAGTCCTTGGTGTTGGGTTAATCGAAGAGACCACACAGCTCATTCAAGTCGGCTTGACGAGTGGTGATACAACTGTAATTCATCTTCTCGTTTCCATGTTGATTACGTGCTCACATTCTGAATTGCAGTGGACCCTTGAGCTCGCAGGGGGGGGCAACGCTCACCTCTCGGTCAACGATGGCATCTACACCGGATCAAGTAATATCGCCCGAAATACTCCCGTCTATGCCACGAAAACACAAGCGGACGATATCCCCTGGACCTTCGTCCCCGTGGATGGTGCACCAACTTTCTTGTGAGGTTTACTCATTGCTGTCAGTAGTTCTGTGTTCTGACGAAATTTGCCGCGATACAGGATTCAGGCAGACGCGAACCCGGACTTTTTCTGGACAGTCAATCCTAATCCACAGGATCCCAACTACCCCGAGGTCAATACGTTTTTCTTGGATGCGGCGTTTTTCTGATTTCCGGTACAGATTATCTTTGACTATATGCACTCCGATCGCTCCGGCCAATATTTCCAATACCAATCTGTCCCTGCCTAAGAACTGTGCTCGAGTGAGATGAGTCCGGCGCTACAAATTTTGGATGATTGCTATGTAAATGGAGAGTCTGGAAGGGTACAGGGAGGGACGACTTGCAATATCTGTTCACGATCCCATCGTTATACTTTCCAATATATCCCTTAAGTTGGCTCATCCATCAGGACTCTGAGTGGTGATTGCTTCCAAATCCTAAAAGTCTTGGTCGCGTTCTCGGATGTGGACCCTGTTCGTCTGTAACAGTAGGATCTCTGCGTGCGACACTCGCAAAGAAAGACCAGCGAAACGCAGTGAAGTTTCTCCACCCACTTTGTAACAGTCTATCCCAGACAATGGTAGTTCGCGTTGATTATTTCTCTCAGCGTCGGTGCGATCAAACATGGCGCCGTTTCTCTAGTTCGCATGTATGTCGTTGCCTTTGAGTTGGCGAGCAAAAAATGGTGGATAACGCATGGAGAATGAGTTGTAGCGCATTTTGCTAGACACTGAACCAATCAGAGCACACTGGAAGTACCATCCTGAATCTTCGATTGGAGATGAGTCGCAGGCTTGGATTCGAAGCCCAAGCCAATTTGAGTTAGTCACTTAGTGTCGTTGTGAGGTCATGCCTCGACGGAGAAACTTCGCTCCGGAGTACCCATTACATAATTTGATGCAAATGCAGCACTAATTTCTGACCAGTGCCGCTCTTGAAACTTTGGTAATTACCGAACGAGGGATGCGAACATCCATGTCTCGCATGTCAATGGGCCAAGATAATGTTTTCGATTATACCCTTTGGTTTCATTCAATCATGAAAGATCTAGTACTTCCAGCTGTTACCCGAAGTAGTTGGGAGTCAGCTTAGGACGAAGTTTGTCACCGTGTTCTGTTCAAAACCTATCACCGCACGTTCAGCCTCTTTTTCTTTTTCTTTTCACGCTAGACCGCTTATGGATGACAAGGAAGAAGCCTGAGCAATGATGCGAGTTGTCGAAGAACTTTAATTTTAATTACATACACCCTTATGGCAAGCTAAGTTTTAAAATAAGGACCCATCATAAACCATTATACAATTGCTTCTCTACCTCCGAGCCGATTATGCAGCAGATTCATCTCAGTATGTTGCGACTCATGTAATCAAACGAACCGAACGACGCCCAATGCGAAGAATCCGCCTATATTAGCGGACCGTCACGCAGCAAGGTAAAGTCTTCGAGTGGGCTTTTGCACGATTACTGAGATTGCTCAATTGACCCCGTACCAAAAGAAGGGGAACTGCTATGTACCTGCACGATACCTGTGGTGTCAAAAGGCGTTGAATTCGGCCAACGTAAACGGCCGCACTCGCACCCCCGGTCTCAAATTCATAGCGTAAAAGCATCGAGTTGAGTAAGTTCTTGTCAAAAAAGGAAGCGAAACCTCATGTGAGTCCGCTGCCATCAGCCCACGCATGTGAGTTCCGAGATTATACAAATGAGATGTGACTATCGACGACACGCTCAGTGTCACGGCTTCGTTCAAAACCTATAAAACGAACGACTTGGTGTACAAGACCCAGGATCCCCATCCCATCCTTCCGTAACTTCTACGACCAAGTTCTCGATGTCTGCCCTCAAAGCTTTCTTGTGCCTTTCTCTTTTCTGGTTGAGCTCTGTCGCTGGGACACCGTTGGCAAAGGCATCTTCCTTGGAGGCCAGGACAATTCCAGTCCCTCAGGACGGCAACTACCAAATCGTTTCTTGTGGCGGTGACATAACTTGTTCGAATCCTCTAGTCACTGGTATTGGTCCAATCGCCAAGCCCACGCAGCTCATACAACTCGGCTTGACGACTGGTCCCAACACTGTAATCCAGTTTCTTGTTTCCATGTTGATTACGGCGCTCACATTCTGAATTGTAGTGGGCTTTCGTGACCGAGGGGACCAACGTTGACCTCGAGATTGATGGTACATACACCGGAACAAGCAGCATCATGCAGAATACCCCCGTCTATGCCTCTGAAGCGAAAGGGGATAATATCTTGTGGACCTTCATCCCCGTGGATGGTTCTCAAACTTACGTGTGAGTTTCACTCATTGTCGTCAGCAATTCTGTGTTCTGACGAAATACGCCGCGACGCAGGATCCAGGCAGACTCGTTCACGGACTATTTTTGGACAGTCAATAACAACAACCCAGTGGATCCCAACCACCCTGAGGTCAGTACTTATCTCTTGGATGTGGCATTTTTCTGACTTCTGGTACAGATTATCTTTGACTTCCTCCACGAAGATTACTCTGGCCAATACTTCCAGATCCAAAATCCCCCTGCCTAAGAACCACGGTCGAGTGGAATGAGTCGGGCACTACGAATTTTGGATAATTGGCATTCTGGAAGTGTATAGGACGTTGCGGTATCAGTTCACGATCAGAATTATGCCATCGTTGTACATTCCAATATATCTATTGTGTTCTGGGTCGTCCATGAGAAGGGGTTGCTTTTGACATTGATTTCAAAAAATATTGGAATTCTCTCGTCGGGGTGACGATCGACTCCGAATCTCACAAGTCTCGATCGTGCTCTCGGTTCCCCATGGCGAGATGTAGAGTGTTTGAATTAGCCTTCTCGGCCTTATTCATCCCTCGGTGTCAAGGCCATCCATGGAGATTCCGAGGGACATGGCGAAACAGCCGTGGTCTGCGCTTTGGCCCGGGCAAGCTTTTGTCTCACTGATTCCAACGACAGTCGCTGCTTTCGTAGGACGGTTAGCAAAGAAGGCTAGACAATCCCGTACGTCAGACGTAATGCCTCTCCCGAAGGTCGATGATTGCACCGCAGATCGAAACTACCCGTTGATATATTGAAGTGATAATTGGCAACGTTCGTGCATTTTCGAGGTGTTTTTTTTTTCTCGGCGTCCAAGTCACTCTTGTCAAACACGGCGTCGCGTCTACATCTCGCATCTATGTCATTACCTTCAAGTTGGCGAGCATCGCGATCAAACAAGACTAACGCGAAGAAAGTGGAATGGTGACCAGCACAGGGAAAACGATGGATAACCGCATATTGCATATTTGTACCAAGCATGGTGACCAGTTACCAGCGGAGAGCGATGCGCACAAAAGCGGGGAAAAAGACCATATTATGTATCTGGAGAGGTGATGTCGATCAGTCCTTCAGAAGAGTGAGAAGAAAACGGAGTGACTAAAGCATGCCTGTCGGACGACGAGGGAGACGGTTCACAATGCATCCATGTACCGAGAAATCTGACCATCAAGCAAAGGCACTTACTTATCTTGATGCAAGGTGACCGGTAAACACATCCATTGCAGTCGCAAAGGAATCAGAGGGATGCATTGATATTGTAGAACGAATTGGTAGATGATTAGAGTAGAATTGTCGACGTCTGCAATGACGACGTACGCATGAATGCCGCCGTACACTACCTGTTGTCTTTTCCACGTGTCCTTCAATGGTCGACTCGCGTCTCTACCCATAGCCTAGGCTATTACTGACTTCCGCAGGATCTACTCGGATATTTTTGTCAGCGAGAAACGACAGAGAAGCTTAGATCTGTTTGTGTTTGTTGTTATGACACTCAAGGATGTTGTACAAACGTAGATAAGTGTGGACCCTTGTTTACGAGCGGGCGCTCGCACTCTTCGCGACCAGTTGAGGCAAATAGGCATGTACATACGCCTCCGTACGCGCATTCGCTCATTCATTAGTGTCGACCCCCTAGCTCGCTGGGCCACCTAAATTACCAGCTTCTAAGTCTTCTAGGGCCTTGCCTCTCAAATTACATCTACAACCGCATGTGCCCGCCATCATTTTCGTGCTGCTGGGAGTCAGGGACTTGGATCGATTGGGTTTCACGTCAGCTGTCCGACTCCCTGACCATGTTTTTTTGAGCAATGGCGCCGCCATTAGTGTGGATGGGACGACCCCGAAGTCTAATGATATGGCTTTACAACACCTTGAAAGATGTTTCTGTCACTTGATCTGAGTTGGATTCCAGGCAGTTGTATTGCACGTACCGAAGAGTGTTGTACCGCTCGGTTGACGTCGCTGTTCAAACTGGCTATAAAACAAACAAACGATTTGCGCATTCCGCCTTGCTCCCATCCCATTTCAGCCATTCTCTCGATCAGAATCTCCAAACCCTTCTGTGGAGTGCACTCTCCTTCTGACGAGCCCTGATTCAGAGTTCCTTGTGTTACAGATCGTCATGGACGTTCTGCATGCCAATCGTGCAGGTCAATTGTTCCAGCTGATTGGGATTTGAGAATCATACTTGTGCATAGTGGTGTGGATCATTTTGCGTGTATGCCGTGTTTCCAGTGAACGAAAGTCTGAAGGCGTATACGGTCGGGTTGAGTGATAGAACGAATCCTAGTCTGCTCGAGGCTGGGATATTAAGCTCGCTGCACTTTGCGAGCTAGCCTACTCATCCTCTGTCTCGACGCTAATTACTTTAGAGATCAACAGCAATTGAACGTGGCCGAGAAGCGGCCTTGAATCTGGACCTTGACAGCTCTGCATTCTCTTTCCAGTGCCCCTGTTATATACAGCCCCGTATGCGACGTATGCAGCGAGCACGCACTGCGCGTGCGGTGTTGGTGAGAAGAATACAGGTTCATATTATTACGCCCCTCAGCGCGTGCGTGCGATATATAAATTCATACTCTATGCACTCATCGTCAAACTCAAGTTCAAACGCTATTTTCCCCTTTCGTGGACTCGACAGTAGCCTTGAATGCGACCAGCGCTGTGGTTTTCTACCGTGGACGATGGTCAGTCAATCAGATCCGGATTCGTGACAACGACGGGATCCGCTTGGATTGGCTGAACCCACCTGATGTGCGGAAGTAACAACCATCACGCCGCTCTGTGGTTTCTCTGTCTGACTGTCGTCCACCGTCGTCTCTCCGTCGCGCATATAATCTCTTGCGTTCAAGTTGGCGAGGAGCGTGTTGCAGTAAAGCGAGCTGAGTGGAATGGCGGGTAGCGCATGGAGGAACGTCGACGGGTAGACGCGCAGCTACGACAAGCGTGTAGATACCAAGGACGAACAAGGACGAACGGCACCACCTACCAGAATGATACTCAAGAGAGCGAACAAGGCCGTCCAGGTGCCCGTATTAACGGCAAATATGGTGAGGCGTTGTAAAACGTGCAACGTTCTGTTGGACCATGAGTCAAACTGGACAACACACACGTGCACTGAACGCCTACGGTGCAAATTCGGTGGCACCCCGCATACGAATAAGCAAGTATGTCATTGCAATTGCAATCAGGACGTCCACCGCAGCAGAGAGCGAGAGAGAAGAAGTGACTAAAACCTGTCCACTTGATAGTGAGGGCTTGCCTCGGAACTTGAGGTCCACCTACCGTGAAGAACCTGTCATCCAGGACAAAGGATTCAACAACCATTAATTTCCTAGAAACCAGTGGTCAGCATATACGAATCTGCCACGGTCTGGAAGGGCAACGAACCCATCGGCAATATAGAATGCTTTCGCTACGTAAACTAGGAACGTGATGATCAACGATTGCCAATAGGAATTCAATATTAATAGCGACGTACGGATAGAAGCCACTATGATTCACAAGGAATCTATTAGATAATCTCTAATGCGTGTTTAAATGGTGTAAATTCCTACCAATCTGGAAAATCGTTTGAATAATCTATACGAAGGGTTTAGGAAACTCTGAAGCCGATTGCACAAACACCCCACCCATAAAAGTGGCGCCACAATGTTTCTGCCGCTAACTGAGCGACCATAAGTCGAAGCAAGGGGAATGAATGACGATACGCACCAACGTATATTCGATGTACGAAGAATGCTTGAACGGGGACTGAAACCAGAGTCTGAAACGGATAAGCCCCTTTGATTCAAATAAAGAATCTAAACCAATACCTCGGAGAGTATCTGCAACTGCTGCTTGTTAGCATTGTTCTGACGGGAATGGGACGATCATACAGCAAGTTCTCTGAGAGCATATCAAGATAGTGAAATTTTTAGTTCCATAAAGCGGTTACGTACGGGTTCGCGTCAAGTATTCCAAGTGGGCTGTCCAAGCCAGCAATGATATATTTGTAAGCTATGCAAAATATCAGTTTGATGAGAACGAGTGCACGTATGGAAATACAAACTGCCAGAAACGGTTATAGCTTCATGAACCGTGTCCAATGCCCTGTGGTCAATTGTCAGGAATGGGTCGTGGCGCGCCAAGACAAAAGAGGCATGCCATAGAATGGCCACCTGGCAGGAACGTCAAACCATTGCGCTGAGGATGTTTATCAGATGACTCACAAAGATCTTCATGCGCAGACGATCGTTTGGATAGCTACAATGAACGCACGATAAGCAGGAGAAACCGGTCAAAGAGATATTAATGTTACTGGACGTAGTAGAAAAACCTGGAGTGCCTTGGTGCGTCAACGCATTTCACATTGAAACAAGCGCCACTTACGTCTGCATACATGTGATACCATAGAGGCCAGTCGACATGAGTGCGGAAAAGTACAATGGTCCATATACGTCTCCATATAATGTAACGAGTGGACTAGTTGATTCCATGGCCAACGGGGACTTGAGTAATGTAGGATTAAGAGACAGGGTCGGAAGGGAGACTGCAGTGAATTTTATATGTCCGTCACGGATGAATCAAAATAGCATCCAAGGATGGTGTACCTGCCCGAGGAAGATGATGGGGGTTGTGGCGGTTCAAATGCTATGTTTCTTCGTCGATAATGAAATGGTCTTGCAAGGTGGTCGTATATGTCCAACGAGGCCCAAGATCTCTGTGAACATCTAACAGAAGTACTCATGTGGAACAGGTACCGGTTCCTGTACATCAGTCCTTGGACTCGTATGCCTAAGAGTTGCGGCTTCAGGAGAGGATGACATTGCAGTGCAGCGCCCGGATGGTGCTGTGTCACCGAATGTTCCGGGCGAGGTTCAAGATTGCAGCCGATTTTATCTTCGTTGCTGCGAGATAACGCGCATTAGTTTCTCACCCGTTTTCTGCCACATATAGTACTTGACAGCACAACTGGGTCCGAAAGCATCAGAAGTTGATCAACTTCCCAAGTTACGCGCGCTGCGACGACTTGAAATTGTGTCTGAAATAGCCAGCAGAAGAGTGGTCCTGCAAGATTCCAGGGCTTTGTGCCGTTTATCGATCGTGTTGTATCTACTAGTGGCATCCGAAAGTGATCTGGTTCTACTCAATGACACCCAGGACCTATACATAGAAACGCCACTCACCTTGATTGATGGTCGAGGTGCCACTTAGCCCTATAAATCCATCAATTCTCAGACGAGGTGGTTACCATTGCAACATTCGGGCGACAGACTAGATCCCATGCAGTTCATCGGTAGGTCTGCATTCACCCCGAATTCACACTGTCGTGCGGCGAGTGTGTCCAGTCGAACTTCAGTTACTTCAAAGTGTGAAATGCTGATGACTGGACATGTTGATCTAGTGGTTAGATTATTTTGAAGGTTGCGAGGCCATGCAGAGCGTCTTATAGTACTGGTATGGAATGGTATGGAATCTTGTGCGCTATTGTGGGGACTTTGAGCCGTTGCTGTTCCCATGGACGGAGCTGGTGAACTTCTGCGATATTCCAAAATTGGCATGGCCCAGCACTGCCTCCGGTCCGAATAGTACCGATAGACAGCGTGCGTGTGCTAGATTGTCCAAGAGTCATGTCAGAGATCATCGAAAGATCAGTTTTTATCTATGCCAAGGCTGCGCAGGTTGCAACACAGGGAACACGCGAGGCAGCTCAGATCTCGCAAAGCGAAGCATTTCCTCAAAGAACCATCCATCTGCAGACCACTCGAAAACGCAATCCGATTTGGTGCAAGATTTTTTTTTTCTCTTCAGATTCAACGAGCTATTCTCAGTGTCCATGGCTGATCGCTTGAGAGATGATGATCTTGAATAAACTGGCGTCGAGCCTGGGCTGAGTGATCACCAGGCATCATGCCTGGATTGAGTACGCACGCGTGTTGGTAAAAGAAAACCAGTGCTTCCCTCAGTTGTTCATCATGATTCTGAATGATGACGGTCTAAGAGTACATCTATGGTTGTTTCCCACCTGCAGGCCGATTGCCACAATGCTTTACGTTGTAACTCGGATCGTGCTGGTCTACATAGCATCATGATGATTCAGACTGGGGAAGCAATTGAGTCGCCAATAACGAAGCCACCTGATTGGGACTTACGACGAAAAATGCTCACTATTCATGCAATGCTTTGTTTTGGGTAGCGATCGGATTTGGACCACTGTCAACGTACATCAGGACGAAACATGGTTGATCCTTCGCTCGCAAAAACCGGTAAATCACCCTCCTTGGTACCGTGTCCGTAAGCCACTGTGGAAATCGTTTCGAGGACTAAAAGAATTGAGACCCGCCGCAGGGAGGCTGGTTTGAAAGGCAAGTAAAAGGAGAGCAAAGCTCGCACGTGCCCTCATTGTGGATGATATGCACGTTTCGGAGAATTGCGAACTCAACACGCACCTGGCAGAGAACTCGCTAATACCCAAAAGGTTCTCGAATCCTCGAATCCAACGACAATGGCAACGTCGGCAAGTCCTAGATTGGAGTCAAATCCAGCACCTCCACCAGCAAGCATCTTTCCGGTGTTGTTGGGGCCACAGGTCATGCAATTTGCTGCTTGGGACGACAGGCTTCAAGGGTGGATGATGTCGCGGAGCGAGGTCTTGTTGCCGGTACGTCGTCACGGTCGCATTTGCTTTGCGCTGCGTTTAGTTTGACCGACTTCACGCCCGACATACACGCTTTTGGCAACAATCCATCATTTCGCTTTTTCCCTCAGTACATCGCTTGCTTCTGCCAAACCGCTTCGGATCTCCTTGGGTTGAAGTTCCATTCGGTGTACAATCGCTTCCTTTCATCACCAGGTATAGCCCATCCTGGTTAGACATGGCAATTCTCTTGGGAGGCCAGGTCACGTTCAAGTTGATCATTCTTCTTCCACCGGAACATTCGTATTACTCGGGCTGAGATAGTCACCTCCTGCGGCAAGGTGCCTGACCCACACAGGCGATATGCCCGCCCACCATTTAGGAGCGCCTTTGGCGCATATACCGTTGGTCAGGCGTCATGCACTCATGGTTACTGCTGACACGACCGCTCAACGACGGCACGCACAAAGGTACCTTATCCCCGTGCCGATTCCAACCTTGCGCTTATAAAGTGCTTTAGCCTCCCTCCAGCGCTTTCAAAACTTGACACTGACAGAGAAAGACTGCCGTTGCAAGGTTACAACACAGTAAGAAACCGAAAGAGTATGACCGAGGTCAATAGACTTTGTAAAATAAAAATAAAAATTCACTGGCTTTATGTCATCCAACACGTCGCGCTGACTATGTACTACGCGCTGCTAAGTTCTAATCCCGGGTTCTTGTCGGGATCTACAATCACCTCCAATTCTACATCATGCCGCACGCTTTACCTAGGATCGGATTCGTGAACAATGGATCAAGTTGGATCTTGCCGTGGGAGTTGCCATCGTGTTTCTAATCTGGGGACCTGCAGACGATGGTTCCTCATAACCACCAGGTCGCGCATGAGAGTTTCACCCAAATGTACGCCATAGTGTTCAAGTTGGCCGAAGCATGTTACAACAGAGCGAGGGAAGCGGGACAGCGAACACCAACTAGCACAAATTGTGTGCCTTGCCCTGGCAACTTCATAGTAGCAGGCTGGTTACTAGACTGGGTCTAGGTAACCCGGACTTGGAGTGGACACGACATCCGCCATACTTGCAGGGAACATCGAAAGATTAGTTTTATGGATATAACCAGCTCGGAGTGGCACACTCAAAGAAGTAATCGGCTCGAATTGAGGATAAAGAAATGGCGGGAAACATATTGAGCGAACTCAAGAAGCTCGGTCGTTCTCCCTGTCAACAACCCCCAAGTTCACGTACTGCTCCCCGTTGCGGGGGCGTCCAAGGATGTCTCCCCCTCCATGGTCGTCTACAACGAGAGTGGTCATCCAGCACATATTAACCCATTTGAATTGAAAACACGTACTTGGTTTGGAGGAGAATCAAACACGATCGTGCTCAGTTTTTCCACCTTGGTCCCGTCAAACATCGGCGTGATCCCTCCATGCCGAATGTATGCTCTAGCATTCAAATTGGCAAGGAGCGTGTTGCAGTACAGCGAGCTAAGTGGGATACCCGGCAACAACTCGAACGAACTCGATGGCAAGACACGCAACTATGAACAGAGTTTGTGTCTCAGACAATTTTGCTGGAGGCGACGATGAAAACAACACCCACCAAGATGAGGGCCAGGAGTGCCAAAGTGGCTGTCCAGATACCTGTATTCACGGCAAATACAGTGAGGCGCCGTAAAACGTGTGTTGTAGAGCTTGTAGGCCAGAATTCAGTACGTTCTTGGTGACATGGGTACCGACCACATACTTTGTGAGTCTGGGGGCATTTCTCGTGCGGAGAAGCAAATACGTCATGACAATGGCGATTAGAATATCCACTGCAGCATTGAGAAAAACAGTGGTAGTGGATAGATCCTGTCCACTTCATGTTGAGGGCTTCACTTCAGAATATAAGACATTTGCTTACAACGAAAAACTTGTCAGTGAGCACGAGGGTTCCGACAACATGTATCGTCCTGGAAGTGAATGGTCAACATATGCGACCTGTTATAATCGGAAAATAAACAAATCACCCATCAAGGCTATAAAATGCTTTCGCCACGTAAACTAGGGATGTATTGATCAGTGTTCGCTATTCCAAATCAGAGAAACTACAAACACACCGATAACAATAACTATGTTCCATAAAGGGATCAGGTAAGATTTCAGTGTCCCGAATGCTTGACAAGTCCTACCGGTCTTAACGATTGCTTGCAAGACCTGCATAATATTAATAGAGCTTAACTGACAGCGAGATGTAACATAACGAAGTTCCATACCCATAACAGTGGTGCTACAATGTTCTTCTCGCTAACTGCAGCGTCATGAGTAGATGAGAGTGGAAAAAAAGTTAGTACGCACAAAGATAGATCCGATACACAAAAAATGCCTGAACAGGGACAACAACGAGGTTCTGAATGATATTAGTATAAGTATGATCAATTTAGACAGGAAATAAGGCTACCTCAGAGAATAGCTGCAACTGCGTTTTATTGGCATAATTCCGAGGACTGCAAAGATAACACTTACGGCAATTTCGCTGAGACGTCAGGATGTTAAAATCATTTTACAAAGGCAGAAACAAGAAGACCTACGGCTCTGCGTCTAATATAGACAATGGGTCGATCAAAACAGCGATGATGTGTCTGTAGACTATACAGAACATAAGCCGGAAGCAAGAAGTACAATGCGTATGAAACACAGACCACCAGCAACAGTCAAGGCTTCATGGATCGTATCTAACGCCCTATGACGTGCTGTTAAGTAGCGGTAGTGCATGCGTAACCCAGCATTACCATAGAACTGCTACCTGCACAAAATCCAGTTATCATGACAAGCAGGGGTCATACATCAACTTACAAATAGCTTCATGCGTAGAGAATCATCTGGATAGCTACAACAAATATGAGCAGATAAAACATGCGGGATGGAGATGGTGGCATTACTGGACGTAAAAATAGAATCTGGGGAACAGTTACTTGTTTCACTACCCGGATGCCTTTAGAAGAGAGAGCACTCACGTCTGCATGCATGTGACACCATAGAGTCCGGTTGACATGAGCGAGGAAAAGTACAAAGATCCATATACTTGCTCATATGTTGTAATGGACAGGTTTGCTAGTTCCATGACTCGACTGTACTTCAGCAAAAAGGAATAGAGATGTTGAAGAAACACTCACTTCGTATACTTGAAAATGATGCATTAAATACCATAAGAACCATGCATTCTCACCCAGGGAAAGATCAATATCGGCGTCGAAATGTGGCAGTTCAGCAGTGGCTATCCTGTTCGCAATGGCTTCGTGTAGAATGCCAGTTAACTCAATGAACATTTTACCGAGGGACTCACGACGTCAGGTGGGAAACATCGTAGGCCCCAAGGACACCTCGGAGGCGACGCGGAAAGTGACTGACTGAGCCTGGAATTCAGAATCTGCCTCTGCCCAGTTGAGCTAGCACGGAGAGCCACAACAACACCTCGGTAATAGCCTACCTATTCTTTCAAGTACCAGCTACAGTGTGCTGCTATTCGACCAGGAAGGTGATGTAGTACACTTTTCGAAGTTTGATTCCCGGTCGGACAGTGCCGACCAAAAAAAGGAGTGGTGCCGGTCATTCGGACCGAACACTTGTCTGATCCATCATCCCAACTTGAATGTGCACGCATGTAGCCTGGCACTCAGCCTCAGCGCTCATACTTCACTATGTCGTGGGAGAGAACGCTATACCTGTCAATGTATTTATAAAGAAGGGTCTTCACCCACCAGTAAGAAGGAATCCTTTAATTCCAGCGAGTCAACGAAGCAGAGGATTCCCTGTAGCTCTAGCCTCTAGGAGACCCGCATTCTGGACCGGAATAGCGACGCGCCTCAACGTGGTGTCAGTCTTGGCAACAGTATTCTCTGAAACTGCGAACTGGCATACTTGATTGACATCGCGAAGTCGAACCCACTCTGAAAGTACATACGTACTACGGAGTCGACGAATTTTGACGAGCGTAGGGATGGTGAAAAAAAAAAGAGGGACCGAAGATCGGCACCCCAGACCCATTCAGCTTGTCAGTGACCATAAAATCTACGCACACTGCTGTGTGACTGTCGCTCGGTTCCATTCACTTAGCGACTGATTCTTGTGGCAGCGTAACTATTTCAGAGTTTTCGAGCGCTTCGGGTCCTTTTTGGCTCCCCGATCAAACAGGTGCCACACCGCCCTGGCAGAGCCAAGTAACTGCTTATAGGCACGCCAATGGGTACTCTTGAGTCAAAATACGCTCAGGACACTGCCATCCTCCATGATTAGTGCCCGCGCTTTATCCCAGTCCCCACCATAATCATTGACCTTGATCACGGCATCAGGTTGGTTTGATAGTTTGAAGTAGTACAGATACCACACCAAGAGAGAAAACATTGGTATCATCCGACGTGACCGACATGAACAAGCAATCACGTTTGTGCCTAGTATAACATTTGCAAGGTAATACAGCTCAAGTCGTACTGTTATAGTGACGAAAGAACAAATAAATAGCCGCTCTTACGAGGCAGAAGAAGAAGAAATGAACAGGTACTCATACATTCGAGGGAATTATTCGGACTTGGTTGATGAGTACAATTGGGTTTCCGGTTCTAAATCTGTAGTTAAACCCATCACGCTCACATGCTACTCTCTAGTCCCGGGCATTTGTCTGGATCTGAGTATGTCACCACCTCGGTCGCTTTATGGATGTTCTGCCAGCACAATCACGTCAACGACCATTCGGCAGTGCTAGATCATCAATACTCACCATAGGTGTTTCAGAAAATACATTTCTCTGAGTGCTGCCATTGTTAGACACCGGCGCGCTGATCACCAAGTTCTGCGTGAACGCTTCACCCCGAATGTACACTCGAGCGTTCAAGTTGGCGAGAAGCGTATTGCAGTAGATCGATGCAAGCGGAATAGCAAACACCAGATAAAGTAAGTTGGTGTCAGGAAGGGCCCGCAGCTACGATGATGTCAACATGGTGAAAGGAGGTGTTAGTGTAATGACACGTACCAAAACGACGGACAAGACAGCGAATATGGCCGTCCAGATTCCCGTATTCACCGCAAACACAGTAAGGCGTTGTAATATATGCGCCGACCTCGAGGACCATAGTTAGGTTTTTTTCAGACGCGCATTCTGTCGTACGATTACCCTTCAAATCCAACCAGGGACCGCTTCTTGAAAAGCAGGTACGTCATCGCAATTGCGATCAGTACATCCACCACAGCGGCAACGGATATACATATGAGGGTTATATCCTATCCGACAATCAATGATAAGTTCGTTATTTCAGATGTGGGGGAAATGTACTTACCTTGAAGAAAGTATCATAGAGTTGTTCCAGCGGGATAGACTGTATGCGTCTAAAAGCAGATAATAAACTCGTACAAATGAAATGCGGATCGCGTAGAAAATTGAACAAACCCCTGTGATGTATACAACGACTTTGCCACATAGACTGAGCACGTATTGATTAACATTTTCTGTTACAAATTTGCAGGACGAAACTCACGGACGGCAGCCACTAAATTCATAGCAAAACCATTTCAACCAAGTATTTTCAAAAGTTTTAACGTCTGACCTAATTGCCCGACAGCTTGAATAGCCTATATAGTACAGTAAGTGAAGCCGCGAGTAGCATGAACATAGACTCCATACCCATAAAATTGGCGCCAAAATGTTCCTCCCGCCGACTGAAGAATCGTAAGATCAATACGTAAGTGGTTGAAGAACCGTGCATACAAATATAAATCCGATAGACGAAGAAGCCTTGTGTAGGAATTGCGACCATCGTCTGGACAGTATAAGTTCTACATTTTCAAGCGATAAATGCAGACACATACCCCCGAGAGAATCTGAAGCTGTTACTGATTGTTGGTCAACCTTCAAAGGACGTCAAAAATGAAACTTACGCTGAGTTCTCTGAGAAGCTATCAAGATGTGAAACGTGAATGTGACAAATGAATGACTCACGGTATTTCATCTGCTATCGACAGTGGATTCACTAGAGTGGCAATAATGTACTTGTACACTACCACGGAGCGTAAGAACATGCTGAAGTGCTTGCATGTTGAAGAACGAACCGCCAGATATAGTTAAAGCGGTATCGATCGTATCGATCGCCCTATTGTGACGAGCGTTGGGGCATTACTCGCGTGGAAGCAAAAAAGGGCCACACCATACAGCTGTCACCTGCGACGGACATTGCATGTATCATGCCGAGGATGGACGAGGGGACTCACAAATAACTTCATGCGCAAGGGATCATCTGGATAGCTGCATAGAATACATATATGATATAGTCAGAGATCAAAAGGAAAGTAGACAAGGCCTTACTGGACATAATAGAAGAAGCTGTCCGAGTACGTTGCTTTGTCAACGCAATATACCATCAAACGATCCACACTCACGTTTGCATACATGTGACGCCGTAAAGGCCTGTCGACAGAACCGTGGAGAAGTACAGCGGTCCAAAGATTGGGCCAAACAATGGGCCGAGTATACTGTTGATTGAAGACATGAGTCGTAGTCAGTCCTGTCCTTCAGTGGAGTTAAAAGCGGCGTCAAAACTCGAGGTGGCGATCGCCACTTCATATATATGAATGCAGAACATAGGATTATGAAGGAAACTCCGTGATGAATACCAATGCCGGCGCGATCAGAGTTTGATGCAAAGGCGATGCAGTCTTGCATGAAAGGTACGGCCTCCGATTGATTGATCAGTGGACCGTACTTTCGTGATAGCACTCGTGACCAAAGTCACAGGAAACACCTCAAAATACCGCTTACTTCCCACTCGCATCTTGTGAGACTCAGTGGGAATCATGTACTGACTGAACTTGGAGTGGGGAAAGGGAGAATAAGAATTTCTCACGCTTTGATTCCTCGACCACCGCTTCTGCATTCCTCCAGCGAGCCAGGCTTTCGTAGCTTCAAACATGGATGATGGCGTGGAGTGAGGCCTTGTTGTCAGCTTCGTCTGGGTGCGTCCTTGGGCAACTCACTGCGTTTAGTTTTTGCTCAACGCGCCCTGTAGCCAGAATCGAGAGCACCAACCTGACACACGTGGTGTAGTGTGCCACGACGCCAGCACAGATCGTCGGTGGTCCGACCCACTTGGCTGCACTCCCTCTCAAGTACATGATGGAGTTGAACGGTCAAGTCTATGCGACGAACAATCGGACTGCGGACAAAGAATGGTACCTTGCACCGGCCCACGATACCATCACGTACTAGTGAGTACATGAGACCCGCAGAATTTCGTCGCCTGTCACTCACGCCTTGCCATGTTTAGCATCGGAGACTAATGTATCGCACCTTTCCCTCCCCCTCCTTGACGTTGACTGATTTTGGTACGCTCCGCTGATCATGCTTTAACCCATCGATCCTAACAGTTCCCACCAATTTTTCGAGTTCGATACGAACCCCTAAGGCTGACTGAAGGTGAAGCGAAAGAGGGAAGCAATGTATGTACGTTTTTTCGTCGCAAGGAGGGGTTGGATTCTCGTGCGAGCGCCGTATACCTGAATGTCATCATGATTGGAACCATGCAAGTTTATTTTGTCGATGTGCTATATAAATTATGGGGTCCGTGCCAAAGCGGCAAGTTCGACAAACAATGTCTCGTTTCCAGCCAAGCTTGGGTACATCTGGGTACATGCATTCTCCAACTCGTCGAATATCGAGTTTCGTCGCTTCTTGATCGTGCAAGTGGGTGTCACCCTTGTCGTTCGGAATACAACATCGCCTATGGTGGTCGTGTGGTAGCCACTACCGGAAACGTTACATGACTTACTTGCGCCAAACACACGCTCCCAATCCACTTCCGATCTCGGTACGAGAGCAGGGTTTCCTCCTAGGGCTAGTACGTTACACCGTCTAGAGAATCACGAACGAATCAGCACGAGCACATGTGGTTTATGTATCACGTACGTTGGGATGACACCATGTATACATCTTTGCGTCATCGACCAATGGCTGGCGTATTGAGGGGGGCAGGTGGATGGAGTCCCTACCGGCAAAAGCGTCTAATGTTGATGATGACCGTTGAAGTAGGGATACAAAGAGAGGATACCGCCGTCGTTTGTTGCCCTTGAAAAATGACTAACTTGGTATTAACGATGCGACTAAAACGCACGAGTGAGTTATGTGTGGATAGCCACACAACCGTCCAGGACTTGCAAGACATGGTCGGCCATGATCCGAGTCTTGCACGTCACCACAGATGGATATCTGCCACGTGCGTCAGTTTTCACGACACGAGAATGAAACACGACTCAGAACCTCTCAAAGCAGTGACCTGGATCCCACGTACCCAACGCCCGATACCCCGGAACCGGACCCCACACCCCGTCCCAGAGCATCACAAAGTTGGCGAACGCGACATTGCGCGGTAGGGAATCCGAGTGGAACTGGACCAGGCCATCAAAGACCGAGTATATCCAGGCTTGCGCTTGGCGTAGACGTCGCGACCGTAGTCGTCGGTGATGAGAAAGTTGCGCGTTGGTGGTGTTGGGAGAAGAGGGTTATTTGAGAAGGTCTTGTACTGCTTCGAGGTGATCGCCGTTGGCTTAGCAGACGTGAACGCAATCAACGAGGGTTTTAAGTGATGTAGGCTCGAGTTTGCTTACGGAAGGGGTCTAGATAACAAGGACACGATGGTTTTGATGCAAGGTTGACGCTTGCGTTCACGTCCGAGTGCTTTCCTTGGAGTCCGAGCTTGAAGGACAAGACTATGCAACGACTGATCGGGCTGCGGATAGAGAATGGTTCCTTCTCCGTGCTGAGCAGAAAGACACCTATGCGTGAGTGCATGAGACACACGTTCATTACTGTCACTCATGCCATGACGTGGCTAGCATCGGTAGCAACAAGATGGAAAGCGTGGACCGTGGCGCGTCTTCTTTTTTTTCAAGGTTGGAACTGGAACCAGGTGTTCAAGGTCGTGTGAGATCCGGAGCTAATTGAAGGTGGAAGCGAACTTACTCGGAGACGGGATGGATGTACGTCTGATAGAAAGTCGCAGCAAAGACGGGGTGTTCGTAGCACAAATGTCGTAGGCGATATCAAGGCCGTACTGTATTATGTTGACGTTGTCTCACGGACCAGAACAGCCACACACAACCAATGCCACTGCTTACACTCCCACGACGTACTATGTACATAGGACTTGGGGAACCACCATGAAGTCCACCGTCGCGAGGGTCCTTTGTGGTCCAAGCATCACGGTTGTGCGTGTTAGGCCGTCTATTCAGATTTGTGGTGGAGTTCAACCATGTTTCGACCTCTGTAACAGGTTCCATGATTCGGTCCACTTTCGGGACCTAAATGCTGACTAGTACTCACCATCCAACTCTCTTCTCTGGCATAAAAAAGGTTAGCCAATATCCCTCTCGACCAACTCTACAATCCGGATGCGACTGAAGCACGCGCTGCAAACAAACCCACGGTCCCATGGAGGGAGTTGTCACCGCCGGCCAGGATATCATCAATGAGGTACGTCCCCGCCGCTTTCTAATTTCCTGGCTTGTCCCGAATCGAAAGCCCCGACTTGATATTGGCACATGCTTCCATATGTAGTGGTCCTTTGACGCCAGATGTGACATCCCCCGTGGTCCGCCTCACTCGCCGAGTGGCATCACCGAGCTGGAAGGGGAAGTCTACGTGACGACCGAGCGGGATCACGCATGGTACCTGACCCATGTCCATTTGCAATGTATGCGCTTTTTTGGTCATCGAAACAGATCCAAGACGGACACAAACCCCAAGGATGGTGATGAATGCGGGAAGCAACGCGTGTCAACTTGAGCGTCGAACGTGATGTACGAGGATGACCCGATCGTGGGCTCTTGTCATACAAGTCAATGAGTTGCAAATGGCGATCGCGGATCAGCAGCACACGGAACAGGCCACTTTGATAGATACCTATAAACAATTGAATGAGGACGGCGTGAAACGGAACAGCGAACGGGGACGAGCCATTCTTTGTCAACTCCCCCATGCACGCGACGACGACAACTGGAAGGTGGTACTGAAGGTCACCGATAATGACCATGGTCGAAGCGTACAGCAGCACGTCCTCGAAAGGCACGCCGATGGCGTCTACAGGACATTGTCAGTACTAGCGTGATGAAGCCTACGTCACCTACGAAAGCTGGGATCCTTTTCTTGCAGTCGCTCGCTTCATTTGCGACGCAGCTGGCCACGTCCTCGAAACCGACGTAATCCATCGCACGCCAGCCAGAACGATGTGCGAATGTGGTTTGCCCGTGCCGTGGCCGTACTGTGTTTCTCGATTTTGATGCCAATCAGTCTCGTTTTACCGTGCAACCAGTCTATGCGACGGACGTCACCCTCCCATCCGCCACCCAGCTTGGCGCATCATTTCTCGTATGGCCGGGTGACCTTGCGTTGGGCACGGCTGCCATGTCCAAGCGCTTCCCATTCCTGTGGCGTGACTCGCGTCAAGAGTGTCGTGTGGAGTGAATTGAGGAGGCCCAAGTTGGTGATGTTCGTTGACCGACTTAACTTGGACCCGGCCAAGTAGAATGACGTGCCACTTGGAGATGTCGATGAGTTAGAATGACCGACGATGACCGGCCATGGGAATCTGAGAGCGGAGGACCAAACGCGAGAACCCAGCTCCAACGTCCACTGCCCATCGTGACCTTCCCAAACACTACACTCGGCTCCAATTTCTTGCATCCATGAATGGTATCAAGGCCTGGCTCAGCGAAGCCTTTCCTGGCAATCCAACCTTTGACGTGCACGACATTCCCGACCTCGCAGGCAATGTCATCATTGTCACCGGCGCCAGCACGGGCATTGGAAAAGAGACGGCCAAGGTACGTCGCATGCCACCCTCCCTCCCAAAGCCCGATATGAAGGACGCGCGTAGGTTCTTCTTGCCCATGGTGCCAAAGTGTACATCGCCGCGCGGAACCGGGCACGGTCGGAGGAGACGATCCGTCAGCTCAAACACGACACCGGCAACGAGGCCGTCTTTCTCAACTTGGATCTCGCCGACTTGATGTCTGTCAAAGTGGCCGCAGAGGCGTTTCAGAGGTCGGTCTTTGCTCTGTTTCAAACTTCAGCTAGATCCAACCGGGATATCACGCAGCAAAGAAACCCGACTTCACGTGCTGTTCAATAACGCGTGCGTAGGCCGCTTTTTTTTTGAGATGGCGTTGCAGAAAACAATGACGCGGACGTGTCGATATGGGCTCTGGCAGTGGTGTCATGTACCCTCCAGTCGAACAGCTCACGGCAGATGGATACGATCTCCAATTCGGAACCAACGTCCTGGGCAGGTCGTCCCATGCTCTTCCTCTACCGATTACTCATACGCGACGCAGGCCACTTTTACTTTACCAAACTCCTTCTCCCAGTGATGATCGCCACCGCCAAGACGACCCCAGACGGCAAGACACGTATCGTGCACACATCTTCGTCCGGTCACCACTTTGGTCATCTCGACTTTGACACGTTCACAGACTCGCCCGAACGACGAGCATACAACTCCAATGTGCTGTATTGCCAAAGTAAATTCGTACGTCCCCCCAAGTCCATTTTTGACTGAGATGTCAACGTGCAAACACCAACGGGCAGGGGAACGTGGTGGTGGCGCTTGAGCTGGCACGGCGGTATGGCGATCAGGGTGTCGTGTCCACCTCGCTCAACCCAGGGAACATTAAGACGGACCTCCAACGCCATCTCCCGTCGTTTGTGCGGGCCATCCTCGTACGTCGGTCCTTGGTATCGAGACATATCATCAACTGACAGACAGGGACAGAATCGCACGATAATGTATGATTCCTCGTTGGGTGCGTTGACGCAGTTGTATGCTGGGACGATGCCAGAGGCAGCAGGGCTTAATGGCAAGGTAGGTTCGTTCGTGTTACATGTCTGCGTGGGGTCCTGAACGTCCTTTGAGTACCTCATCCCATGGGCGTGTGTTGGTACACCATCCGAGGGAACACAAGACCCCGAGCTTGGCAAGAGGTTGTGGGATTGGCTTGAGGCGCAGGTCAAGGACGTGTGAGGGTGTGTTGGGAGAACAAGGATTGGTATAGGACAAGGCAGCCTGACTGTTCCGAATACATGTACAACTATGAAGGAACAACGGCCAGCACAACTTCCACCGTGCCTTCTTCAGTGACTGTCGTCGCCATGGTTCAAACGTTCACGTGCGGATGTGATGCGTTTCCCGCTTGGTGCTAGTACGAAAGTGCCAACGGACTCGTACGCGAGCGAACGGGTCGCTGAACAGCGACCACTGGAGGAAGGCGAGTAGGATGCACCTCAGTGGTGTAGGTTCCCACAGGCCCAAGATACAATGTTCTACTACATCTCGTTTCTTCATCCTCCTCCCTTGCAAGCCAGCGCGATATCTAGCGAACCCATCCTCATTACACCCCAGGTATGCAACGATCTCCGAACAGAATGCCATCGACATATACTATGCCTGGTCTCCACACACCGCCGCCTCCCCCGGGGATGTACAGTGCGTTTTTCAAATTTTATGTAATCTGTTCTTCATCCTGCTTTTATATCACAGCGGCGTATGTGAAAGTCGCTTGGTTTGTCACCCTGGGGATCCGTCCCAACTCAAGGAATAGTGGTCCTGGTGCGCCTACCCAGCAATACGGAGGATCGATGTACTATGAAGCAGTGCAATACTAGTTTGTGTCTTCTTTGGACACGGGAATTTCTTCCAGAGGGTAATAGCTGCGTATCCTAGATCTGTTTCTGCTGTATGTCCCTTTCGACTGGATGCTCACCTTTGGAAGGACGGCTGGGGATAAATAGCCTCTCACTTTACGGGAAACAATACGCAACCTGTCACGATTGGTTGCTGTCAAATCGTCAACTTCCCCCCGCTGCTCGTTTACACCCATCATGTCCCCTGCCTCACGGTCAGCTTTGGAACACCTCTTCCTCAACGACTATGCATCCCGTACGGTTGGACATAATTCTATCGATGTTTGATCTGATGCACCAACGCAGTCATCGTCGTCACTGCTGTCCTATACGATTATGGTAAGTTATGCGTTTGCGAACATTCCTCTTTCAACATTGCTGTAACGTCCAAACTGCAGTGCTCATGTTCTCAAAGGAGGTACTCCATTTCTCTCTGTCCCCGTTTCATGACTGATAGTTTACAAAGATAGAGTACATTTGGGTAGGGAGTTGTCCGTTATCATTACAATGTCACTGATAATGCCGCAGAGCAGACCCCGGACCTATGTCTCTACAGTATTTGTTATTGTGCGTACATGCTATTTGGTGACCGAAACCGATGCTAAGTGTTCCAATAGGTCCGTTACATCGGTCTTTCCTTGATTATGTGGGTCTATTTATAGCTTTCTGGCACACGGTTCACCCCATAATCATTCTCGCTCGCAGGACGTCCGCATTCGGTATGCTCGAGATTTAAATCAAGATTCATTGGCTCATCCACCATATCTATAGTTGGTAGTTCCTTCATTCCTGGTCCTTCAGAAGTCAGTTTCTGTCTCCATTATACTTCGCTCGTCACTAACAACTAGGCTTTCATAGACGTTTGTAACAATCGTCTACAAATTGGCCTTGCATTTCTAATGGGCGAGTAGATGTAAGTATATATATATGTATATATTGTCATTCACAAGGTTCAAACGAGACGTGCAGGCAGCGTGTGGTTTCTAGTATCCGTTTGGACATTCTTAATATTCCTTTCTGCCGCCGACTGTGAGTCACTTCATCCTCTAATCCTTTGTCGTGTTGATTTGAAGAGCAGGGGTCATGATTCTGCGTGTCTACGCGATGTGGAACCGGTCCAGGATGATTCTCTATATTCTCCTAATGATTTACGTGCTGCAAACCATCACTGCTACCATTTTTACGGAATATACAATGATGATGCCCACTTCTCGGGTATGTACCAAACTGGGATCATTGACACAATTGCCAGCTTGAACTCCATTTTCTTAGTGACCATTGTCCGAGTTCTCGATTCTTCATTTTGCGAGGTGTCGTACGTCAATGTCCCACAATTACACAAGCTGTATTATGTGGTCCCACGATTTGCTCTTGGTGCCACGTTGATGGTTCTTGCCGTCTTCCAGACCCTGAAACAATCAATAGACATGCACAAGGCAACGAGGCAATGGCAGATCAATCGCTATATGCGACTGCTCGTAAGAGATGGGATTCTTTATTTCTTCGCGTACGTTCCACCGCCCCCGCTGCAACTACTCGTACAGGTACTAACGATAAATTTGATTCCCGCCTGCCTTAGTAATCTACTATACCAGATCCTTTATGTGCTCTGCCACCCCTGGACCGCGCCACATCATACTTTGACGATCTTCTTCCACGCATTTGCTTGCATAGCTTTCTATCCTCTCATCCCACGGTTCATCATCAGCGTACGAGAGCTGTATGACCTGGAGGTCCGTGATCGTGTTCATGTCGATACTGGGTTCGGCGTGCGGTCGTGGCGGAATGTCGGTCCAGGGATGACTGTGTCGACGATGGTGTTCCCGGACGTCAACCCGGTAGGGCTGAACCCCGGGCCCGAGGCGGTGGGCGTCGAGAAAGACTCGGATGCAGTCTTGCTCGAGTTGGTCGTAGAGTGCATGAGTCAGGTCTGACAGAGGACTCCCCACAGGAGGTGAGGACGAGAAGATCTCTCTTGAGATCTGAGAGGGCGGAGAACGCATGACGATGGATGGTCACGGCCGGTGCTGAATGTACTGACTCGTCAGGCATAGCGACTCTCTTTTGAAGCCAAGTCACGTCCATCATCACCGTCAACCTCTTCCGGAACATTCACATTGCCCGGGCTCAGTTAGTCGGCCTCTCGCGCGGCAAGGTGGCAGATACCCACGGATGGGAGCAGGATGATATGCCACCTACCGATGTTAAGCACCTTCACACATACACCATGGCGCTGAACTCCTCGTGTACGGAATACTCATCCGATTTCAGATCTGCACTTTTCATTATCTTTCTACCCGGTTTCAAGTAAGCTCAGCAAGTTCCGTTAGTAAGTAAATGATTTTTATAGTCATAGGGACAGCACAAGCCGTGAGTCGAAGCTACCTCGCTATCGCCATTCTGATCTGATTGTACTTCGATACAGCGCTTCAATGCTGACTGTTCTTAGGTCCGTACCTGGTTCCGTCCCTCGCAGGCTAGCCACGTAAGCCCAAAGCCCTTTCAATTCGTATGCTTTTGGCTTCCCATGAGCACTTTCATAATCTTGACATTGAGAGAGAGAGACTACCACGGCGAATTAGCGTGGGGACAGGGTCCCGAAGAAACTGTGGATTAGATCGCATTGAAGGCGTCATGCGAAGCGGCACACTTGGCCGAGATTTACGAGATGTGAATAATGCATGAACAAGAGTTCCTGCAACGCTAGCACTGGCCATGAACATTGTCTAGTAGGTGCTAATCATTGAATGAACAACTTGTCCCCCTACTAGCAGACACATAAATAATACCGGAGAGCCGAAACCATAGGAAACCAAAGGGGTGTGGTCGAGGTCATAATGGTACAATGGGTCCGTGTCATCGAACTCGTTACGGTTACTATGCGCTGCCAAGCTCTCGAACTCGTCGCGGTTACTACGCACTGCCAAGCTCCAATCCTGCATTCTTTTCGGTGTGCACCAGATTCGCTTCCGCCTCTATATGGTTCAGAATGTTCTGCCCGCAATGAGATTCGTGGACAATAGATTGAGTTGGATCGGGAAAACCTACCATAGGTGTGAGATGAAGCACATTTGTGCTCTCGGTCCGCGGGTTAGTGTTGTTGCCAGCAGACGAGGGTTCACTCATGACCACCAGGTCCCGCGTGAAAGCTTCGCCCCGAATGTAAATCCTAGCGTTCAAGTTGACGAGAAGCGCATTGCAGTAGAGCGAGGCAAGCGGTATAGCAAAAACTAGGCCGAGTAAATTGTATTGGGGCAGGACGCGCAGCTACGATGTTTGTTAGTTTTCACATGAAACATTGCGACGATTGTCTCGGTGCAAAATGACTTCAAGTTGGATACGTACCAAAATGGCGGCCAAGACGGCAAATGTAGCTGTCCAGATGCCCGTACCAACCGCAAACACGGTAAGCCGTTGCAATATGTGCACCGATCTAGCAAACCAACATTCAGGCGGTTTCTGATTTCTCCTTTGCACGCTTACGCTTGGAAGTCAGCAGCGGCTCGCTGCTTGAAAAGCAAGTATGTCATGGCAATTGCAATCAGGACATCTACCACGGCAGCGCTAGTTATATCTGAGAAGACTAGATCCTGTCCACTGATTATGTGGTTGGCTCGGAAAGAAAAAGAAAAGTTACTTACTGTGTTGAAACGATCGTATAGCTGATTATACGAAATAGTCTGTATGCGTCTGCAGCCAAACATTGAATATTCGCAGGAATAAAACACAGAAATAAACCAACCCGTCTGAGGTATATAGTCCCCTCGCTACATAAACTGATGTATGTAAATTGACTGTTCCAGTCAGAAATCCAAAGAATAACTCACAGGTTGAAGACACTGTCGTTCAGAGAGAAGACTATTAGAGATGAGTGTCACAAAAGCTCAAAGTCTGACCTAGCTGGTAGATTGCTTGGAGAGCCTGCATGACGCGGTTTAATTAGAGTGGGGTTCACTATGAGCGCTAAGTCCCTACCCATAATATTGGCGCCACAATGTTTTTTCCACTGACTGAACGGTCGTGAGAATCCATACATGAGGCATAGAAGTCAAAGTTCTGTACGCACAGATGTAGATTCGATATATGAAGAAGCTCTGTGCGAGAATTGCCACTACGTTCTGAACAATGTCAGCTCTACCATTTCAAGTGCATCATATAAACACCTACTGAGAGGGTTGCTAACTACCAAAGGCGGGTAAACTTTCTAAGGAAATCAAAGATGAAACCTACCAGGAGTTCTCTGACAGACTGTCAGAATGAAAACGATCAATCGTATGCACTCACGGTATCACCTGGGCTATTGCCAATGGGTTCAATAGAGTGGCAATGATATATTTGTACACTGTACAGGAGATAAGATGGGTGCGAACGGCAGCATTAGCAAGTCGAGACACGAACCGCCAGCAATGAACACAGCCGAGGCGATTGTGTTCAATGCCCTATCGGGAAGGAAGAGCATCAAAAGTACTATTGAACAGAAACGAAAGGAACCCACCATACAACTCCTACCTGGGATGATTGTTACAATACAACGGTAGCGGACGTTCCAGAGTGACTTACAAACAGCCTCAAAGCCAAGGGATCGTCTGGATAGCTGCACCGGACACAGTAAATTAAACAAGACAGCAGAATTTCAGGAACGTCATACTGAACATAATAAAAGAATCTGTCCGGAACATGTTAGATCATTATGCTAATACTACACGAAGAATGATGCACTCACGTTTGCATACATGAGGCACCATAAAGGCCTGTGGATAGGATTATGCCCAAGAAGTAAGATCCGAGTATACCTTCAAATAATGGGGTGAATGGGTTAACTGAATCCATTGGTCAGGATCTGGAGCTGGGAGGACAATCCGACAATGGCAGAAGCTGAGATTGAATTCCTAAGTCGTATGCACACTTATATATATTCCCGATATATATAAATCATGATCCTGGAAAGAACATGTTTGATGAACACCATCAGAGTCTGATGGCATCAAGGCTCTTCAGGCACGACATCTATTCAATGTTGGCGTTGAGATCGTTCAACACGGTTTCTCCACTCATCGAAACAAAGAGCTTTCCACTCCCAGACGGCTCTCGTGCAGGGATCCCTCGATATGTGAAAGGAGAGTCCGGTCAAGTACTGGCCAGGGTAGCATGCGTATGATCAGCCCTGAAAATGTGCATCATCATTATGTACAGCCTCTGCTTGACTATTTCTGTTGTTCATCAGTGGGAAAGGGTTAAGAGAAGTACACGTTCACCCTACGCAAGGACATTTCAGAGATAGTACCTACTAGGATCAACTGGGTGATCGGTTCGAGTCCGAAATCTTCGGACAAGCGACGTAAGCGGGCGGCGCTTCTTGCTCTCGCGCCACCACCTCGTCACTCGTCACTCGTCCTCGGCACCGGCACTGCCCGTCCTCGCCCGTGTTAGCGACCCGCCCACCACACCCTGCCTCCATTCGACATTCCGGCTCCTCGCAGTTCACTCTCTGGGGTCCAGAGCGCGCGAGCCCAGCTGCCACATACATGCTGCTGCGAGGAGTTCCCCACCCGCCCTCGCAGCTCACACCCGGCAAGTTCCGGGCTGGAGAGCGCTTCGCGCTCTCGCCCATCTGCACCCTCACTCTCACTCTCACTCCACGCGTGTACGGAACACCATGCAAAGACCGGGACTTTCGTCCAGAAGTCTCCTATGCAGAGGGATCCTGTGGTAGCTCGGTAGAGGAAAGTACTTGGCGACGGGTGTCGGGGTGTCTGATGTTTTTCCATAGTGGTTGGTCTGTCTCGAGGCCTCCGGTTAGCTCTTCGATCGCGTATCTCATCCATCGATGATCTTGGCATGGTAAAGATAGAGCGCGACGGGAAGAATGCCGTGGGAACAGAGATTGGAATCAACGCCGCTCAGCCCTCCTCCAGCGAGAAACTTCCATCTCATTGCCCTCCACCCTATGGTGTTGTTGGGGCCACAGCTAGGCAAGCATGCTTGGGACAGCTTCAAGCATGGATGACGCCGTGAAGTGAGGTCTTGTTAACTTCTTCTGGGTACGTCCTCTCATCTATTTTTCGCTGCGTTTAGTGTTTGCTCGACGCGTTTCGCAGTCGTATCAATCCAAAAGCATAACCCTTCTTCACTTTTACCCCCTAAGCACATCATTCACTAAACTGCTTCGGATTTCGTGGAGGAGTTCCTTGGGCTAAAGTTTCATTCGGTGTGTATTCGTTCCCTTTCGTCATCTGCTCACGGTGTAGCCCATTCTGGTCAGGCATGGCGACTCCCCTTGTGAGCCAAGTCACGTCTGTCATCACCATCTTCCTCTGCCGGAACATTCACGCTACTTGGGCTCAGATAGTTGACTCTCGTGCGGCAAAGTGGCAGACACGTACAGGTAGGAACGGGATACTATGTCGCCCACCGTTTTGTATAAGCACCTTCAGCGTATACACCGCAGCCTCGTGTGCGGCACACAAAAGGTGATATACTCATCCAATTTCAGATCAGCCTTTCCTTCGTCGTTCTACCCATTTTCAAGCATGCTCAGCAAAGTTCCGTTAGTAAATGGAGCCATGGGGACACCAACAAGCCGTGAGTCAACCCTACCTCGTTATCGCCATTCTGACCTTGTTGTACCCTTATACAGTGCTTCAATGCCGAATGTTGCCAGGGTCCATACCTGGTTCCATACCTCGGAGGCTAGCCAGGCATGTTCAAATCCAACCGAACGAACTCATGTTTGTTGACTCATCCAGATCCACGTGTGCCCGAGACCTTTTAAACTCGTGTGCTTTTGGCCTCCCGTGAGCGCTTTCATGATCTTGATACTGACAGAGAGACTACCATGGCAAATTACCAATGGAATGGGGTCCCGAGAAAACCATGGATTAGATCACATTGAACGTGTCATGCGAAGTGGCGCACTTGGCCGAGATTGATGAGATGTGACTAATGCAGGAGCGAGAGATCCTGCAACTTGAATGCTAGCACTGACCATGTGCATGAACATTGTAGTATGTACTAATTATTGAATGAACGACCAGTCGCCCTATGATAACAATGAAACAGCAAATAAATATGAAAAGGAATGGTCGAGGTCAATACTTAAACTTGGTAAAAAAAAAGGCACAACAAGGTCCGCGTCATCAAACTCGTCGTGGTTAGTACGCGATGCCAAGCTCCAATCCCGGGTTCTTGTCGGGATCCACATTTGCCGCGACTTCCATATCCTGCTGGATGCTCTGCCTAGGATCAGATTCATGAACAATGGATTGAGTTGAATCTTACCGCAGCTGCGAGAGGAACTACCTTTGTGTCTCCAATCTGGGGGTTGGCGTTGCTGCTTGCAGACGACGGTTCGCTCATGACCACCAGGTCCTGCCCGAAAGCTTCACCCTGAATGTACGCTCGAGCGTTCAAGTTGGCGAGAAGCATGTTGCAATAGAGCGAGGGAAGTGGGATAGTGAACGCCAAAAAAAGCAACTTGTAACCGGGAAGGGCGCGAAGCTACGATGTGTGTCGATGTGTTTGCGACCATTGCAACACAAATACGTACCAAAATAACAGATAAAACAGCGAATGTCGCCGTCCAGATGCCAGTATTCACCGCAAACACAGTAAGCCGTTGCAATATATGCGCCGATCTTGCGGATCAATGTTTAAATGGTTTGCGACATGGTTTCTGTTGTGCACTTACCCATCGAAGCCAGCAAGAGTCCGCTGCTTGAGAAGCAAGTGCGTCATGGCAATTGCGATCAGGACATCCACTGCAGCGGTGAGAGATATACATGAAAAGAGTATGTCCTGTCAATCGATTGGCTGGTTATCATACGGAAAACAAGGAAATCCACTTACCTGGAAGAAACCAGCCAAGAAAAGCTGGTCATACGAAATAGTCTGTATGTGCCTAAAGTAATCAACGCACATATGAGAATAGCCTATAAATAGAATCGAACGAACCCATGAGAGGTATATAGCCCCTTCGCTGCATACACTGATGTATGTAATTGAACACCATTGCCCCGGCGAGAAATGTAGACAATAGCTCACGGATTGAAGCCACTGTTAAGTTCAGAGAAACGCTTTTAGACGTGGGCGTCCGAAAAGTTTCGAAAAGTCTGACCTAGCTGGTAGATTGCTTGGAGAGCCTGTACGACACGGTTTAATGGAATTCACTATGAGTGTAGCGTCCCTACCCATAATATTGGCGCTACGATATTCTTCCCACCAACTGGACGGCTATGAGAACCAATATATGATATCAGAGTTCCGTACGCACAAATATAGATCCGATAGGTGAAAAAGGCCTGTGTACAAAGCGCAACCAGGGTCTGAATAACGTGAGTTTCACCATTCAAAGCAAGTCGTGTGTAAACACCTACCGCCAAGAGGGTCGACAACTACTATGGGTAGGTAAAATCTCTAAAGCAATCAAAGATGCGACCTACCAGGAATTCTCTAACAGGCTGTCAGAATGAAAACGCTCAGTCCACGAAAGTATTCACTCACGGTAATAGCTGAGTGATAGCCAATGGATTCAGTAAAGTGGCGATGATGTATTTGTACACTGTAGGTGAGATGAGATTGATGCAAAAAAGAGGGTGACAGGTCGAGACACAAACCGCCAGAAATAACCACAGCCGAAGCGATTGTATTCAATCCCCTGTCGCAAAGAATGTCAAGGGGACTGGTGAATAGAAGAAAAGGGCCCGGGACCCACCAAACAACTCCTACCTGAGATGACCGTTACAACATGACAGTAAAAGATGTTCAGAAGTCAACTTACAAACAATCTCAAAGTCAAAGGATCGTCCGGATAACTGCACCGAATCCATGATATATTGACTACGGGGTAAGAAGGGATGGGCGTACTGGACATAGTAAAAGAAGCTGTCCATGTATGAGTTGCTTCGTCATGACAATACAGTACGAAACATTCCGCACTCACGTTTGCATACATGAGGCACCGTAAAGGCCAGTGGACAGAACTGTGCCCAGAAACCAGGGTCCGTATACACCTTCATATATTGAGGCCAGTTGGTTGGGTGATTCCATGGCGCGTACTTGGCTGATCTTCAGCTAGTGGAAGTGTCAGACGCTGAGACTTGAAACACGTATGTGCGCACCTATATTTCTTATCCATGGGAAGGTAGGAATCCGTTCCCGGAAGGAAAGCCTGTGATGAATGTCAATGTGGACACAAATCAGAATTTGATATCAATGCTCTACAGGGGCATGCTGTAGTTATGAAATCCGTTCAACCTCGGAGTTCGCGCGTCTCAACCACCGGATCCAATGGAGCGTCAAGCTTCAAGTCTAGTGTGGGTGAACGACAAGCCCGGTGAACATGAGAAATAAAGATGATTCATACTTCTGTGGCTGCACTCATCGTGCCTTGACCACTCGGCGTCGCATCAGTACATGGTATGATCGCATTGATCGGTCATAAAATGTGCAGCGGCCCTCGAACCAGAAGCTCTGCTTGACCATTTCTGTTGTTCATCGTTTGGAAATTGTTAAGAAAAGAAATAGTACCAAAAAATTTTTAATCCTCCGACATTGTCAGTTAGGATGTGGTGAGCACGTATGAGCGACGACCAATGAGTGGAAAGCGAAGTCAAACCCTCCAAATGCAGTGGCTATGATCATTCCTTGATGGAACCAGCATAGCTTTAACGATGTACAGAAGCGAGACGTTGCTATTGATAAACATCTATTTCAGTTTCTGAAGATTGGATATCACCACTCACATGGATTATGTGGCCACATGGTGTCCCGTTCTGCATCAGTCTCAGAGACAGGATCAACGGAAACAATGATCCTGTCTGTCGCCAATCATTACCCAAGTGATTATCTGATGAAGGCGGTATACGTTCAGCTGAGCGGAGAACAGTCGCTGCCGTCCTACCGCTCGAGTACACATGATCATGTACCAGTTCATACTGTGCACGATCCAGTACAGCGATGACATTTCAGAAATATATAGTACCTACTGGTAGTATCACCCGAGTGACCAGTCTGAGTGCATTGGTGATCTTAATGTGTTGAACTTAGAGCGCGACGGTCGAAATAATGCCGTGGGAGACGGTGGGAATCAGGCATCCTACTGTGACAGCATCAGACCGCCACTAGCCTTTTGTGGTGCTTCTCAGGGCAGCTCGGGGACATACATTATACTATGTATAGATTACATGGTGAAGTATCGATGTCAACAATGCAAGCACAAAAGCGTCCATCAGCCAGTGACTCAAGCTGATGCATTAGTATGTAATGTACAGATCAATAAACTTGGTAAAAAAAAGCCTGAGGTACAACGGGTTCGCGTCATCCAACTCGTCGTGGTGACTACGCGCTACTAAGCTCCAATCCCGGGTTCTTGTCAGGATCCACGTTCGCCCCCACTTGCCCACTCTGCCGGATGCTCTTCGTGTTTCCAATCTGGGGGCTGGTGTTGCTGCTTGCAGACGAGGGTTCGTTCACGACCAGGTCCTGCGTGAAAGCTTCACCCCGAATATATGCCCTAGCATTCAAGTTGGCCAGAAGCATGTTGCAATAGAGCGAGGGAAGTGGGGTAGCGAACACCAAAAAGAGGAAATTGTATCCGGGAAGGGCGCGAAGCTATGATATATGTCAATTTGTAGGTGAAGAATTGCGACCAGTGCAACACAAATACATACCAAAATGACGGCCAAGACAGCAAATGTCGCCGTCCAGATGCCAGTATTCACCGCGAACACAGTAAGCCGTTGCAATATATGCACTGATCTTGCGGATCACTGTTATATGGTTTTCGATGTGGTTTCTGTTGTGCACTTACCCATCGAAGCCAGCAAGAGTCCGCTGCTTGAGAAGTAAGTATGTCATAGCAAATGCGATCAGTACATCCACCGCAGCGGTGATAGATATAGATGAAAAGAGTATATCCTATCGATCGATCGGCCGGTTATCACGCAGAAAAAAGGAAATGCACTTGCCTTGAAGAAACCACCCAAATAAAGCTCGTTATACGAAACAGTCTGTATGCGCCTAAAATTAATCAATACACATGAAAATAATCCATAGATAGAATTGAACCAACCCATGCGAGGTATACAGCCCCTTCGCCGCAAACACTGATGTATGTAATTAACTCTGGCTGTCCCAGTAAGAAATCCAGACAACAACTCACGGATTGAAGCCACTGTTATTCAGAGAAACGCTGTTAGATGTGGGCATCCCAAAAGCTTCGAAAGTCTGACCTAGCTGGTAGATTGCTTGGATAACCTGCACAATACGGTTTCCTGAGAGTGGAATTCACTGCAAGTGTGACGCCCCTACCCATAATACTGGCGCCACGATATTCTTCCCACCAACTGGACGGCTATGAGAACAAATATAAGATCACAGACTTCCGTACGTACAAATGTAGATTCGATAGGTGAAAAAGGCCTGTGCACAAATTGCAACCAGGGTCTGAACGATATCAGTTCCACCGTTTGAAGCAAATCATATATAAACACCTACCGCCAAGAGGGTCGACAACTGCTAGATATAGGTAAAATTTCTAAAGTGATCAAAGGTGCAACCTACCACAAATTCTCTAACGGACTGTCAGAATGTAAATGGTCAGTCCATGGAGTATTCACCCACGGTAATGGCTGAGTGAATGCCAACGGATTCAGTAAAGTAGCGATGATGTATCTGTATACTGTGGATGAGATGAGACGGGTGTGAGGAAGATGACAGGTTGAGACACGAACTGCCAGCAATGATCACAGCTGAAGTGATTGTGTTCAATCCCCTGTCGTGAAGAACGTCAAGGGGATTATCAAACAGAGGTAAAATGAACCCACCAAACAACTCCTACCTGGGACGATCGTTACAATATGACGGTAAAGGTCGTTCAGAAGTCAACTTACAAATAATCTCAAAGTCAAAGGATCGTTTGGATAACTGTACCAAATTCATGATATATTGATCACGGGACAAGAAGGGATGTGCGTACTGGACATAATAAAAGAAACTGTCCACAAATGAGTTGCTTCATCATGATAATACAGTTCACACTTACGTTTGCATACATGAGGCACCATAAAGGCCGGTCGACAGGACTGTGGCCAGGATATATGATCCAAATACGCCTTCATATAACGAGGCAAATGGGTTGGCTGATTCCATGACTCGTGATTACTTGGCTAATCTTGAGCTAGGAGAGGAACAGCGTGAGACGTTGAGACGGTCGCTAAACCTCATATATGTACGCACTTGATGCATGGGAATAATGTAGCGTCATATTCCTTGGAAAGCAAGCCTGTGAAGAACACCGACTGTCGGCACGGACTCACACTTTAATAGAAATTCATTCAGTCTCATTGGCCCCGAAATAGTTACTAGAGCAATCTCTCGCACGTTTTCTGTGGCTCGAGGCAGTGAGAATGTGTTTCGTTAGCGAAATACTTGTTACTTACCATTTTCCGCGCCCCAGTGAAGGGGGAAAAATGGAATCGAGTCGTGTGCATATCGTGTAAGCGATCGATGTCAAACTGCCAACACATGAAGGCAAAAACTGAAACGGAGAGCCGCCGCGGAAGTGTTCGCAGTCAGCTTCACCAGCTAATGGATTGTGTGCAGGGATCCCTCGATGATCATGATGAACGGAGGGTCAAGTCTAGGGCATGGTGAGTGAGTGCTTCGCGTGAGTTTGGAGCTGTACACAACGGCACACATTTTTAAGATTGATTATATGTAGTGATGCCAAACTGAGTGATCAATGCACGCTATTTTTATTGTTCATCAGTAGGAGGTGACTGAGAAAAGCAAAGATACCATCATAAAAACCCGATATTTCGCCGTCAACTAGAGTGTGGTGAGCATATATGGCGAACGAGGTCCAGCAGCGGATGACCAGCAGTAATGAAAACCTGCGGCTGCGATCACGCGATAGACCAGTGTAGCGGAGGCGAGACACCACTTGATAAAGAGTTTCTAATCACAGTTAGTGGTTTGGTCACCGCTCACGTGTATATGACCAAATCCATGTGTAGCGTCCAATACCGCATCAGTCTCGGGATCAACGGAAACAACGTTCTTGTCCCCGATTACCCGAGGGATGCATTCAGCTGAGCGGATGACAGATTTTGCCGTCCTACTCGAGTATCCACAATGATGTAGTACCTGTTCACCCTGTGCACAATGCACAGCGATGACCCTTGGCGCGGTTAAAGAGAGAGCGCGACGGAGAGAATGTCGTGGGAATAGGGTATCTACGGTATCGGATCTGGACCGGATCATCAGACTGCCATTGCCACTCATCAGACCTTTGTGGAGCTCGGCTCGGGACTATACACGATACTATAGGTTGCGTGGTGGATAATACAAGCGCAAATGCGTCTTGCTATCCATCACTAATCAGCGATGAACTCGAGCTGACAATTATATTGCGAACGGCTGTAATTCAATGCAAAGTATGTTGTACAAATGATCCGTGGAAGAACAAGTCGACCGTTCATCCTACAATAGCCAAAAGAAAGCAAATAAATACGCATCTTTAAAGAGACATGACAGCAGGAAACCGAAAGCGTAAAGCAAATGAACTCGGTCATAAAGTACAATGCGTCTCTAGAGGAGTCATCAATTGCGTGCTTATTACACGCTACTGAGCTCCAATACTGGGGCCTTGTCGTTCTCCATGTACGTCTCCGACTCTGTCCCTCTCCGAATGTTCTGCGCACGATCGGATTCGTCAACAATGGATCAAGTTGGATCGGAAAAAAAACTCACTATAGGTGTGAGAGGAACTACTCTTGCCGAGTTCCTGGTGAGGGGTCCGCTGCTGCTGGTAGACGTGGGCCCACTTACGGCCAAGAAATCCTGCGTGACAACTTCACCCCGGATATACGCTCGAGCGTTCAGGTTAGCGAGAAGCGCATTGCAGTAGAGCGAGGGAAGTGGGACAGCAAACACAACATAGAGCACATTGGTTGCAGGAAGAGTAACCAGCTACGACCTTTGTCAGCTCTGCTTCTGAAACATGGCGACAAAGCTGGCATTGCAGGACGACACGTACAAAGATGACGGCCAATACAGCAAATGTCGCCGTCCAGATGCCCGTATTCACAGCAAACACGGTGAGCCGTTGCAATATATGCACCGATCTTGCGGATCAATACTTGAATGGTTTTCGACAATCGAATTCTGCTGTGCACTCACCCTTTGACGCCAGCAAGGGCCCGTTGCCTGAGGAGCAAGTATGTCATGCCAATTGCGATGAGGACATCTACCCCAGCAGTGACAGATATAGTTGCAAGGACAATATCCTGTCCATTCATTGTCATGCTATCAGTTTGAAAGGTAACGGCGTGTACTTACCTTGAAGAAAGCTCCGTGGACTGTGCCATACGGTTCAGAGTATATGTGTCTGAAACCAAAAGATAAATACACGAATAAACTGCAGACCGAAACAAACCAACCCGTTAGAGGAATACAACTCCTTTGCCACAAAAACTGAAAATGTGTAAATCGACCGTTCCATCAAACGGGTCCAATTGACAACGCACGGATTGAAGCCACTGTTTATCGGGAAGAAACTTGTCAGACGTGCGGGTCCAAAAAGACTGAACGTCTGACCTAGCTGATAGATTGCTTGGAGAGCCTACACAACACGGTTTAGTGAGAACGGAATTCGCTACAGGTGTAATGTCCCTACCCATAATATTGGCACCGCGATATGCTTCCCGCCAACTGGATAGCTGTGAGGACAGATATATATAAGGGATCTCAGTGCTGCACGCACAAATGTAGATTCGATAGCTGAAGAAAGCCTGTACAGAAATTGCAACCAGGGTCTGAATAGTGTGAGCTCCGCAGTTTCGAGCAAATCATACATATAAACACTTACCGACCAGACTGTTTCTAACTACTGCGGGTCGGTAAACTCTACGGAGATTGGAAGTGGGACTCACTAGCAATTCTCTGACAAACCGTCAAATGTATGACGATAGAGCGACAGAAGTAATCACTCACGGTATCAATTGGGTTATTGCCACTGGGTTCAATAAAGTGGCAATGATGTACTTGTACACTTTGGGGGACATAAGCCGAGCGTGAACAAGATCGCCGCAGGTCGAGACACAGACCTCCAGCGATCGTCAAAGCTGAAGCAATCGAATTGAAGGCCCTTTCCCAAAGAGTGTCAGAGTGTTAAATGACAAAAAACAGATGCAAATAAACACACCATACAACTCCTACCTGGGATGATTGTTTCAATACGACGGTAACCAAAAATGGCGAACCGACTTACAAACAGTCTCATCGCCAAGGAATCATTTGGATAACTGCACCCAACACATGATAAATTGGCATGCAGATAAGAAAGTGACGGGCGTACTGGACATAATAAAAGAATCTGTACGAATGGTGCTTCGTCACGGTAATACAGTATGAAATAATCCACACTCACGTTTGCATACATGAGGCACCATAAAGGCCAGTCGACAGGACTGCGGCGAAGAAATACGGTCCAAATATACCTTGGTATAATGAGGCGAATGGGTTGGCCGAATCCATGAGTTGACTGCGCTCGTGCTGGGAGGGGAACGACTCGGAAACTGTGGCTGAATAATCGTATATATACCCCCGATACATGAGATTGAAATAGGGTTACGTTCCTGGACGGGGCATGCCTGTGATGAATACCGATGATATGAAGGCCCACAGTGTGGCCTGGAACCGAGAGGGTTGTATGAGGACTTTTTACCACGCACCATTTGTGGGATACTGGGCGGTGGGAATGTGATGTGTCAATGACGGATAAACACTTGTCACTTTACCAGTTTGGCAACCGCGGGGAAAGGGAATGATGGAAGTGAAACTTGTGCAAATGTATAAACCAGCCAAAAAGCCCGAAACGTCGGAGAGCTGGTGCGAAACTGTCCTCTTGCACTCAACTCCATTTGCTAATGGCTTGCATGGACGTATTCCTGGGGGTCGAACCTAGGGTGGGGTGAACAATTGGTCCGAATCGAGGGAGAAGGGAGCAACAGAAATAGAAGCCACGCTACCGCCGTCCCTTGATGCTTGATGGGTAAGCTGTTCGATGTGTCAGCTGAGCATGCACAGCCTAAGAATGCGGGATTAACAAATGTGGAACACGATCAAGATGTAGAAAGGCCAGTGCGGCGGGTCGCGCATTACACAGTCACGTCAGTTCCGCGCTCTTGTCGGGTGTATTGTTGTTTGGCGCCGAAGGAATCAACATTCGGAGGTACATACCGCCAAAAATGTCAATGTGTACCATGCTCAGGCTGTTCTCTGGGAACGGCCCAGGCAAGAACGGGACATTGTATCATCAAGCGTGGTGAACGAAGGATCCGACAGCCGGATCTCTTGCAGTGTCACCAGCAAGGTGCAATGTTCGATGATTAAGGACCCCTTAAGTTTAAGGAGGCTCAGCACACCACAGCTCGTGGTCAACTGGCTCGGCTCTCATATTGTGTCGCTCATGGGCCTACAGAACTCCCACGAGTGGTTGAGGTTCAACCAATTCAACGCTGAGGCGGCCGAGGTTACAATAGGCCTACAAGGACACACGAATATTTCAGATCCAGCATCCACCAGCGTCGCCAAACACGCAAGTCTTCCTTTCACGGCTATGCACAGACAGACAAATTATTGTAAAGATGTGTCCTCCCAGCCATTCTCTCTCGTGTCGGCGGCTCAGATATCTAGACCTACCTCCGACCTGTTTCAGGAGGCCCTCCCCATGTTCAGGTGGTCATTCAATGTATCTACCTGTCATGCTCCCCGAAAGCCATGTTACGTTTCGTCATTCCGTTCTTCCACTCACAATGCATTTGTATCACTCACCAGCGTGCATAGTCACCTGGCGTGACGACAGTGGTCTTGACCTATACGTGGCAACCAGTACCAGTGAGTGGATAAAATCTTCTCGGTGTGCTGATCTCACGATGTGCGTTGAAACTGATCCACTGCCGTTCATGTACCCGGAGGACCAGCTAGTAGGTTCTTTGTATTCTGCTCAGAGACTCAAACCGACTACTGATTCCCGTTCAACAGCGCCATTTGTATAACGATGAGGGTTCAGACCCTGGGTTTCCTCTGTATCCTATTCAACCTTCCAGCCACGTTCCGAGTCATGGAAGACCGAAAAAAAAGACACATTCGTGATGACTGAAACTATAAAGGGCATAGGGTGACGGAGATCTAGACGTACCCAAACCGGTCACCTAAAGTGCCCGGGCTGCTGCTTGCCTGATGCGTTGCAGGGTTCTGGTTGGGGGGAAGGAGAGGTTTCCTCAAGTTCACCACCGCTTCTGCGTGGAATCTGCTCCAGCCCCACAGACCAACTTTGTCCATCTCCATCCATATCGGAGAGCATCACGTTAAGCTATATGCGCTATGCACGAGCAAGGGTGTCTTGCCATCCTCATTTATCATTCAACTTGAATGGCAAGTCAATGTCTAATGTACATCCTCGTATGAATAGTTCCAGTCGTCCTACGATGATGATGGAGGAGCAAATAAATATGCATGTCCCAAGGAGAAAAAGAAAAAGTCGAGGCAAATGGAATGGTGCATCATCATCCAACACGTCACGCTTATATATTGCCCGTGCTAAGCTCCAATCCCGGGATCTTGTCGGAATCCACGTACGTCTCCGTTTCCATGTCCTTACGAATGTTCTGCTAGCGATCAGGTTCGTGAATGTTGGAATGAGTGGAAAACCCACAATAGGGGTGAGAGGAGCCATGGTCGTGTTCCTGTTCTGGGGTCCGGCATTGTCGGTAGACGAGGGTCCGCTCATGACCACCAGGTCTGGCATAAAAGCCTCACCCCGGATGTACGCTCGAACATTCAGGTTGGCTAGAAGCGCGTTACAGTAGAGCGGGCCAAGCGGGATGGCAAACACGACGTAGAGCACATTCGTGTCAGGAAGGGCACGCAGCTACAGTGTTGGTTTGTATCAACTTTTGATGCGACGTACACATCGATACATACCAAGATAACGGACAAGACGGCGAATGTGGCCGTCCAGATACCCGTATTCACCGCAAATACGGCAAGCCGTTGTAGGATGTGCACCGACCTTGCGAACCAATATTTAGATGACCTTCCGTGCATTCAACTGCTGGGTACTTACCCTTCGAATCCAATAATGGTTCGCTTCTTGAGAAGCATGTATGTCATAGCAATCGCGATTAAGACGTCTACCACTGCAGTGACAGACAAACACGCAAGAGTTATATCCTGTCCACTGAATGAAGAGTCACCGGCTCGGAAGAAAAATGAATACAATTACCTTGAAGAAAGGACCGTAGAATTCATCATACGGAACAGCCTGTACGCGTCTGAAATCGAACAGTCTAAGTATAAGCGAATCAAATCGCACATGGCCTTAAAAAGCGCTACAGACCCGTTCGAGACATACAGCCCTTTTGCGGCAAAAACTGAAAACATGTAAATCAACTTTCTATCAAATGATGTAAACAACTCACGAATGGAAGTAACTGTTGTTCAGATGAACGCTGTTAGACGTGGATGTCCCACCCAAAAGCCTCAGACCCTGACCTGTCTGGAATATCACTTGGAGAGTCTACGGAACGCAATCTAGTGAGAACATGGTTCTCTACGGGTATACAAGTTCCTACCCATAACATCGGCGCCATGATGCCCTTCCCACTGACTGAGCGGTTGTGAGAATCAATACGGAAGAGATTGAAGGTTCGACCTCACAAATGTAAATTCGGTAGATGAAAAATCCCTGTGCAAAGATAGCAACCAGGGTCTGGGGTGCATGAGATTCACTGCCTCTGGAGAGAATGCAAACACCTACCGACCAAAGGAACTGTAACTGCTATGCGTGAGCAATCCTTCTCAGGAGATTGAAGACGCAACTTACTATGAGTATTCTGACAGAATGTGACACCGTCAACAAATTCATGGAAATAATTACTTACGGCACACCCTGGGTTATTGCGAATGGGTTCAATAGAGTGGCAATAATGTATTGGTAGACTGTGTGGGTGATAAGATGGACAGCTCGGCACTAGCAGGCCAAGACACAAACCTCCCGAAATAATCAAAGCTGCATTGATCGTGTCAAGTACCCTGTCGGGAAGCGAGTCAAGCGCATGTTAAACAGAAGCCATGGGATGCACCATGTCGCTCCTACCTAGAATAAACTTTGTAGTATCATGACAAAGGACGTCCAAGAATTCACTTACAAACAGCTTAACACGCAGAGAATCGTTCGGATAGCTGCATCGAATAAACGAAAAACGAACGAGGAGGACAAGAAAGGAATGAGACACACTGGACATAATAAAAGAAGCTGACCAGATGTGCGTTATGTCAGTAATACACTATGAAACGTTTCATACGTACGTTTGCATGCATGTGGCACCGTAAAGGCCAGTGGTCAGGATTGCGGAGAAGAAAAACGGTCCCAATATCACTTTATATAACGAGGCGAATGGGTTGGCTGAGTCCATGAGTGCTTCCCTACAGCTGGAAGGGCGAAGAAAAGTGGCTGGCAACTCCAATATGTCACATGTGTCAATGGTCATATATGATAAGAAAAGATTGAGGGACTCTGTGATGATCACCCATGTGAGGCATCACCAGGCTAGGCTGATGCGAAGGCTGTACAGTCTCACCCTCGGCTCTTCGTAGGTTCAAGATTCGCCCGAACGCTTGTAATCACACCCCCAATATATGATTTCTGATTTTTACCCACCCACCCACCCCTCGCACGAATAATGTTTCCTGACATCGTGCTAGCGGGGAAACGAAATTAGATCATGTGTGTATTAGGTCCAGGTGGGACAAACCAAAGTTCCAGCACAGGCGCAGATGGTGGCCAGTAAGCTGGGAGACTTCCGCCCAGTCGCTCCACCCCAATGGCTTGTGCTAGGCACGGTTTCAACTTTCTCGAATGGTTGTATTGAGTCTCGGAGTCTGGACTAACGAACAATCTGGTCTGAGCACGTGATCAAGGCTTTAGCAAGCCCAACACGGGAAGTTCGACCACAACGCCAGTTTCTACGCAGAGCTCGCTCCACCCTTGCAACTTGAAACGGGGTCTCTATCTACTGTGATACAGGATGTACAGTATAGCCTGACTCCATGCGAGTTCCGCCTCGTGTGCTACATTCCGTAACACCCCAAAAATTTATGGCCGCAAGAAAGGTCAGCCAAGGCTTCGCTGGCCACTTCTCCTCTTCGTGTGCTTTTTATCTGGAGTCCTGGACTCATGTTTCAAAGTAAACAATATGCAGATAATTGCGCGGTCGAACTCCCAGGTAACGATCACGTATCTTTGGAGCTGGAGACTCGGACTGAGCAGTCCACAGATGAAGGGGAAGACTATGCAAGCTTGATAGCCTTCTTTTTGCAGTTGTTCGAACGCGCCCATGTACTCCTCGCCGATCCCCAGTCACGCGAATCATTTGTTTGGTACACTCGGAGCGAGATCAAGAGGGTCATCGTAGAGGTCACCAAGGCTGCACAAGATCACTGGCGACGTCTCCACTCAAACTCGAGAGCCTTTTTCTCAAGATTACTTGCCCTCACACAGGATCCAACTGGCCTCGTTCCTCTCATCATCGACTATGCGTTGCTGGTTCGGTCCTTCTGGAGCAACAGGCAAGTGGGTCCCAAGGTTGTCTATCCAATGCAATGCATCAAGGAGCGGCAGCCGGGTCCACTAGTAAATTTAGTCCTGGATCACTGTAGGGCCGTCCGCCAGTATCAACACATTGGAGAAGCAACGTTTCCCCTAGGCGTCGACCCTCCCTGTGTCGCGGTCATTGATTTAGATCAAGTCGCTCACCCCATCGCTCAAAACGAATACAGCGCACAGGTTGATTTTTATGGCCACGCGTGCTTGTTGATCATCCTCACACTCATCGTGGATGTGCTTTATTCAGCGGACTGGTCAGATTTTCATCGCTGGACTACCTGCGCCACGCACAGTCTGGTTTTCTTCGTCTTGGCCGTATCCCGTGGAGAAGGTACACTCAAGCTTGCTTGGAAATCGAACGCATCGAGCGCGCCTGGGTGCGCGGTGCTTTTGGATCAAGATTTTGCCGTGATTTTGACAGGCAGTGAAAGCGCGCTCGAGGCGATTGCAGAGAGAGGCTTCAGCCACCCTCACTATGATTACGCTCCCCGCGACTTGTTCATGTCCCTCCCCATATATCTGCTATGCCAAGGGCTGCTGCTTTACCCAGCGCTACCACTGAAGCAGTTGATGACAAAGACCTTGCTTTCCTTCATTGCAGTGATTATAAGTGATGTCGCCAGGAAGATTATGCACTCAGACTCACTCCGCACTCGGACCGCCGTGAAAAATGAGCGCCACGGACTGGTTGTTTTCATCACATTGATGCTCGCGATGGAGATCTCTCTGCTGCGACTTCACTCCGTGAAGTTAATACACATGATTCCTTACGCTGTTTTCCCCTCATTTCTCTTACTCTCCAAGTACAAGCTTCGAAACTATCCCATCAGAACCGCAAAGTTTCTCGATGCCCTGTGGCGTCCACGAGTCATGAAATGGCAGTTCGACACCCTCGCCGCCGTTGCCACGTTCCACTGCCTCGTCCTTTGTCACGGCATCGCTCGTCCCGTCGAGAGCGTCGACGTCTTGGCTTACCTCAACATGCTCGTCCCTGACCAAAGAGACGTCTGGAAGCCTTGGAAGGAGAGGGTAGCTGAACGCATCGTGCACGAGACGGACATTTCTTTTGCGCCAACGGTGCCGACGTTTGGGGATGCGCGCCAAGTGCACCTCAGAGACCTCCTCAACGAAGCACAGTCTGGGTACACTGCGTATATGCGCTTTTATGATGGCTCGGGTGGAGGATCGACAAATGACGCGTCGGTGACACATGCGGGTCATCTGGATGCTTTGACGAGCGATTTGGAGCGCATCTTTAACTGTATGATTATCGCGATCATCACGTCTACTTTACTTTTCGTTCCGTCCCAGTAACAGCGTGTCTTGATGACCGAGCTTCACTAACAAGATACCGTCCAGGGATTGATCCAACTGCAAGTCCGTTCGCATTTAATAGGTCTCAGTGTTAAATTGGAACGCTCGGTATCCAGATTGAGCGTTTCTCGACGAGGTCAACCGTGCACGACCCAGAGGCACCCTTCGAGGCTGCAGCATGCCGTATCTGTATTTTTGATGGTCTCAAGGACCTTGTTCTGGAGGACGAGAGACCGACGTCCAACTTGGTGACATCAGCTCAACCGTGACCCTGAGTACCCTCGAAATTTGTTTGGAAGTAACCAACTTTGGGGTGGATCTGTTCAGTGTAGAACCTAGGCGGCATCCCAATGAGCGTGCCCACGAACAAGAGTTATCGTAGAAGGGCACACTGCATGTCGATGGCATGTTGTATTCAGAGATGCAAAAAAAGAAAAAAGAAATCACAACGGCAAGCGCGTAGTATATGTGCCTCCACCGATCTACCTCACTCGTCAGTACGTCAGTCCCCACCTCCCCAGACGTCTTTGTATGAGCGCCAGTCAAAGATGCGTGGTCAACCAACACTCCCTCATACCACCTCACACTCTATTCCCCGGCTGTCGACAGCATCCGCATATATCACCACCTCTGTCACCTTCTGAATAGTCTACCAGCGCCGTCATCGTCCAGGGTTCATGAGAATTTGAAAAACGCTGCCAGTTGAAAAACTAACCCACCAGAGGCGTCGATGTCTTGGTGTCCCTGCTCTGCGCCAGTGACACGATGCCGCTTGTCGCGGGCCCACTCAGCATCAGCATGTCCTCTGCGAACGCTTCACCTCTGATGTACGCTCTGGCATTCAAGTTGGCGAGAAGCGTGTTACAGTAGAGCGACGCAAGCGGGACGACAAACACCAAATAGAGCAAATTGTACTCGGGGAGGGCACGCAGCTGCAAGCTGTTTCAGTCGCCTTGTATTGACAGAGCCTGAGACGTGACAGGCATGCCATGGCAAGTGTTGAACGTACCAATATGGCGGACGAGACGGCAAAGATGGCCGTCCATATGCCCGTATTCACCGCAACCACGGCGAGGCGTTGTAATATATGCGCAGACCTTGGAACGACGTTTAGAGCGCTTCCACCGCTTTTTTTCCTCTCGTGCGCTTACCTTTCAAATCCAGCAATGTTCCGTTTCTTGAAAAGCAAGTACGTCATGGCGATTGCGATCAGGACGTCTACCGCAGCAGCGATAGTGAGACACGCAATATCTATATCCTGTCCAAACGATGTAAGGTGCATTAGTTCGGATCAGAACAATACGTGCCTACCTTGAAGAATGGATCAAAGAGAGCATTTAACCCCACTGCATGTATTCCTCTGAAAACGAGGTGTAAACCAGAGTCGCTGTGCAACAAAGATGCACCAACCCGGCCGAAATGTATAACGCTTTCGCTACATAAACTGGGGATGTGATGGTTCAAATTTTGCTGTTAAAAGTTCAAACGATAACTCACTGCTAGCAGCCACTGGGATTTCGCGAAGGGCACAATTAAAAAAAGTTGGATCCCAGAAATTGTCTGAAGTCTTACCGATCTGGAAAACCAAGTGGATACCCTACGCAACACAGTTTGAGAAAGACTCGGATTCATTATATTTTTCGATACCTTACCCATAAGACTGGTCCCACGATTTTCCTCCCACCAACTGAACAGTTGTCAGCATCGACCTAATAAACAGAAGATCCATACCCACAAATATAGATTCGATAGACGAAAAAGCCTTGTGTCGGCATTGAAACAAAACCCTGCATGATATGAGTCCTAACGTTCCAAAGAGTGTGGATAAATGGGTACCGCCGAAACGATCTGCAGCTGCTCCTCGTTGGTCGACTTTCTAAGACTTCGAAGATACAACTCACAGCAAGCTCTCTAATGAAATATAAAGGTGTGAAGCATGGATTCAAGAAAATGATGACTCACGGCACCCCGTCCATTATCGCTAACGGATTCACTAGTGTGGACATGATGTATTTGTACACTATGCAAGGGATAAGACGAGTGAAGTGATGACATGATATTGAGCGTTGGTACGCACCGCCAGAAATAATCAAGGCCGTATATATCGTATCGAAAACCCTATCACGAAGTGTATCAGGGAAGTCGTTAATCAAAAGCAAGAAGTACCATACCATACAGCTCCCACCTGGCACGAATATGGCATTATCAGGCTAAGCATATTCAAAAGCTAACTCACGAAAGACTTCAATCGCAAAGAATCATTCGGGTAGCTGAAACGAAGACGTCAAAGTTCGGAAACGAGATTCAGAAGAATAGGACACTTACTGAACGTAATAGAAGAACCTGTAGGAAAGCGCCTCCATGACTACACGACTACAATACACTTTGGAAAGATCTGCACTCACGTTTGCATGCATGTTACGCCGTAGAGGCCGGTCGCCAGGAGGGTGGCGAAATACATTGGTCCGAATACGGGTCCATAAAACGGAACGATCGAATTCGCTGGTTCCATGATCTTATTTGCCTGACTGTGTTTCAGCTGGCACGTATGGGAGCACCGTGAAGAGGTGAGATAGCATCTGGCAGTTCATATACGTGTGCACGTATTGCCACAAGTTACGAATAGCACAAACCTTGAAAGCAATGCTTTTGATGAACATCAAAGTCGGCGCTTTAGAATTTGATAAACCGACTCGGTTAAACCTCGTAGCTAGGGTCTAGGTGCGAACGGTCTCAGCCAGTGAATCTGTATTAATACACTCACGAGCAAGCCCACCCAACTGTAAATCTTTTGAAAATTCCCCCCTCGCGCTTGTGGGACATGGTGGTAAACTAGTAATAGCGAGAGCCAAGATGAGTCGAATCAGCCAGTCAGCGGCGAAGCTGTATTACAGTTGGTTCTATGTTCGTATGGGATCCCGGGAAAACCTCGAAACACTGAATCTTTGGTTGATGTGTGAGGGCATTTGCCAGAGTAAGCGAGAGGCTCACACGAGTAATGCCCGCCCGCGGCTCATGTAGATTCCCGCTCCACATCAGCCTGCATACATCCATGATAATTGGCTGGAACCTAACGAGGATATTTGGAACCGCTCAACGTGAAAACTTTGTGAGGCTGGGCCACCTGAGTCTAGCAAAATAGAACGCCACGAAGAGTGGGTGTGGAACTCAACGCGCAACAATGCAATTGATGTCAACACAAGGAATCTGTTGTTGATCAGAACCGCGCAGTAAACTGTAAACAAGCGAAATTACCAGCACTGGTGACTACCGGATGGAATAAAAGACATACCTCTCTCCCTACATCGAGTCGCCTGAGGCCCTGAGGCAAGTGAAAGATGCGGAGTCAGTTCATGGGGTCCATGGATTACAAAAATAAAACATGAGCTAGCCGGGACGCCCATGATCAAAGGATGGACGGCGAACAATGAATATTTATGTGGCCGACAACTTCGTGGCGTAACGCGGATGGAAACCAGACTATTTTCGTCCTTGGGAAGAAACGTCATAGTGCACCTCTCTCGTACATACTATCCTTGTTGAAGTGATGATGCAAATGCTACTGGCAATAAGATGACCATGAAGGTGGACCACTGGAGTCACACGAATCCTGAACAAGCCAATGCATATCCCACGTCGAGTGATGCCAACAAAAGGTGGAAACTGCCAATCGGATGGACCATCTTCGTGAAGCGTGAAGCAAGTGCAAATTTAGACGAGCGGTAGCGCTGCTTTCCCACGGCAACTCAAGTAGTAATCTCACGAATTCGCCGGCTGGTGGGTCTGAATCGACATTAATCCGGGTCTCAGAGTCGCATACACATGTGCCACTGCATTGATACAAACGTAGCTACTTAATTTTATCCCCGCAGGGTAGTATATACACAGATACATGAAGATCTCCAGCGAGTCTTGCAAGGTCATGACGCGAAGGGTATGATGTAGCTTTAATCATGGGTGCACGAATAAATATGGGCTTTAACTTTGAAGCAGGGAAGGAGCACGCCGTCAAGGTAATCTGTCTCGAGAGTCCAAATCCAACGTCCGATGTTGCATCGCGTTTATACATCATTGTCCAGCGAAGGGTACTTGCCGTTGTCCGAAAACGTCACCACCTCGGTAGCCTTGCGAATGTGCTACCAATGCCATCATATCGTCAGGTCCAATAATATTCGTTCACCTTCCAGACTCACCAGAGGTGTGGGAGAAGCCATCCTGGAGTTCCTGATCTGGGTCTCGGTCCTGGTGCCACTGCTCACGGTCCCGCTCATCACCACCAGGTCCTGCGTGAACGCTTCGCCCCTAATGTAGGCTCGAGCGTTCAGGTTTGCAAGGAGCGTGTTGCAATATACTGTAGCGAGTGGGATAGCAAACACCAGATAGAGTAAATTGGTATCAGGAAGGGTACGCAACTACAGCGATCGTGTCAGCTTGCAGGAAGCGACAATGCAGAACGCCGCATACCAATATGATAGACAATACAGCAAACACCGCCGTCCAGATGCCGGTATTCACTGCAAAGACAGTGAGGCGTTGTAATAGATGTGCTGAACTTGGAGATTGATATTAGACAGCTGTTCAATGCATTTTCTGATTTGGGCTCACTGTTGGAATCCGGCGATGCTTCGCTTCTTGAACAGCAAGTATGTCATGGCAATTGCGATCAGCACATCGACTCCAGCAGCGACAGAAATGCACGCGAAAGTTATATCCTGTCCGCCTAATGTGAGACCACCGGATTGAATTTGAGCTTATATCTACCTTGAAGAAAGTATCATCAATGACAGTGCTCGAAACTGCTACTACATGTCTGTGAGTGAACAATAAGCATCACTGAATGAAATAAAAATAAATAAAAAAGCAAACCCGTTTGATGTGTACAATGCTTTCGCTACAAAAACTGAAAATGCATAAATCAACATTTTCTGTTTTCGTTCCCAACAACAACTCACGGATAGCAGCCACTTATGTCCAGAACGAACCTTGTTAGAGTGATATTTTGCGAGAGGTTGAAGGTCTCACCTATCTGGAAGATCATTTGTAGAAACTACATGATATAGTTCAGGTGGGACTGGGATTCAACACGAACATGAAATGCTTACCCATAATATTGGTGCCACAATGTTCCTCCCACCAACTGGACGGTCATGAGCACAACAAATGAGGAACGGGAATTCAATACACACAAACATAAATTCTATATATGAAGAAGCCCTGTGTGGGCATGGAAACCGTGGCCTGAATAAAATGAGTTCCGTCGTTCTCAGAGAAGAACCCGAATACATACAGCCGAAAGTATCTGTATCTGTTACTCGTCAGTACACCTTCCGAGAGGTCAGAGATGAGACGCACTGCGAGTTCTCTGGAAGAACTATCAATGCGCAAATAACGCGATCTTGAAAGCAACGACTCACGGTATCTCCTGCGCTATCGCCGCTGGATTCACTAGCGTAGCAATGATATATTTGTATACTATACGCAACATCATAAATGTATAATGGGCGAGAGCCAGCAAGTACGAACCACCGGCAATAGTCAAAGCGGTATGAATCGTATCGAATGCCCTATTACAAAAACCATGAGCGACGCCACTGAGCAAAGCAAAAAAGAAAAAAGCTCGTACCATACTGCTCCTACCTGCAACGAACGTTTGCATACATCACCGTGCTGGAGATGGTCAAAAATTGACTTACAAAAGACTTTAGGTATACAGAATCATTTCGATAACTGTACCAAAGACATTTCATAAGCTCACAGAAAGATACCCAAGCGAGGACGGCCTTACTGAACATAATAAAAGAAGCTGTCCGAATATGACTTTATCATACTAGTATACGTGTTGAAAACAATACACACTCACGTTTGCATACATGTGACACCGTAAAGGCCAGTCGACAAGAGCGTCGCGAAGTACAATGGTCCAAATACAGTTTCATCTATCGAGGCGAGTGGGTTGGTCGGCTGCATGGGTCGCAATTACTTGGCTGCCCTTCAGCGCTGTACCAGACAGGGATACAAATGGCGTGGAAACTGAAACTACAAGTTCCCAGTTCATATATAAACCTGCACATCTGAACAGCATGTAAAATGATCGTGGAAGGAACGCTGATGCACGCATATCGACGCGGGCGCCATCAAAGTCTGATGCGATGGCTGTGCGGTCGCGCGCCCTTGTGACCCAGGACTGGAAGCCCGCGATTCTTGGCATCTCTTCAGGTACGATAAAAGTTTTAATGGTCGCGATACATTCGTCGCCTGATATTGATCCGATCGCCGAGGAGGAGAAGCAGCCTGAGGTAAGGACGGCGTGTTGTAACTTGTGCCAGGCACAAGAAGTTAGTAATTGAACGCCAGGCTCCCAAGTGCGTGGATTGCGATGTGGTACGCGATTGTGACAGACAGACAGACCGAGACTGCAATCAAAGACGACTCGGAAGGGAACATCGACCGTTTTGAAATCCCTGTCACTGACCGCGCCCGTGCCGCATTGCGCCCATGCAGGAGCACTTACGTCGCCGATAATATGTACAGCCTGGACCCCCCCAAATGCCAAGTCAAACCTATTTTAGTTTCATTAACATGACGGAAGACGTTTTCAGCGATAACATTGTGAAGAACTCGAAACGCCGCATTAATTCTGGTATTCTATATGAATCCATGTACCTGGTCGTCAATCGCTATTTAGCCACGCAGGAGGAACTAATAATGGTCGAAAAGCTAGCCGAGTACTCGTGTACGATAAGGTAAATGATCCATTCCGGAGGGGAGAACTGTGAATATTTAAAGCCTGGCCTGGATCGACATGGAAGACACACACGGCATGGATTGAGAAGGTTATCATGGAACACGGTTCATAAATACAAATATATACGTAAACTTGTCGACGAACGAACAACGCACAGGGGCGTCAATATCATACTTGACATCCACTACATGTCACCACATGCACCACCTCCATGGCATGATTCCGTTTTCCCCCCCCGAGCGCTCCTCCTCCAAGCTCAACCAACTGGTACCACTAGCATACAACCCGTTCGCATCTCTGCTCCGTTTTCGTTTCTCGACATCAGAATCGTTCGGCTTAGGTACGCGCATCATCGCCGCCTCGTCCGACGCGTTGCGTTTGTGGTGGTGCGCCGGCGACAATCCATCCCGAATGTACGTTCTCGCGTTCAAGTTGGCGAGCAGTGTGTTGCAGTAGAGCGAGCTCAGTGGTGTCGCAAATACCACATAGTACGACGCTTCCGGAAAGAGGCGCACCAAGACGATGGCCATAACGGCAAAGACGGCCGTCCAGGTGCCCGTGTTCACCGCAAACATGGTGAGGCGCTCTAAAAGGTGTTCCGTCCTTGAAAAAAAAAAAGATTATGTTTCGTTGGTGAGAGAGGACGCGTGAATATTGCTCACGTTGCAAGTCTGCTGGTGGCCCGCTTGCGTAGAATTAACAGTGTCATGCCAATCGCAATCAAGACATCCACCGCGGCCGCGAGAGCGAAACACGATGTGGCTATACTCTATTCCTTGGGGGGTGAGGTCAGTGGTTCAGGACGTCGAGAATGGCATTTACCGTGAAAAAGTTGTCGTCGAGCACAAGGTAATTAACAGGATGTAGACTGTTGAAAGGGAGATGTAAGCGAGAGCCAACACTGCAGTCTCAAAGAAACAAACGAACCCGTCTGCACTATAAAACGCTTTCACCACAAAAACTGAGAATGGTGGTCAACGTTTACCACTGAAATTCGATTCACAACGACCCACGAATAATGGCCGCTGATAAAAGAGCAGCGTTAGACTCTGGCCTCGCAGTGTTCGCTGGCAAATCTTACCGATCTGGTAGACCGCTTGGATAACCTACGCATCAGGGCTTCAGGGATACTGGATTCAATACGAGCACAAAGATCTTACCCATAAGAGCGGCGCCACAATGTTCTTGCCACTAACTGGACCACATAAGCACTAATCACCGACTGTGAAAACCCGCGTACAAACATAGATACGATAAACAAGGAAGGCTTGCGTCAGTGTTGAAATCAAGGTCTACTCGATGATGTCAGTCCTATCGCCTCAAACACTCAAGATAAACGGGCACCATACCGACGGAATTCCCTGAAACTGCTGTGGGTCGGTCACTGGTGCAAGGATATCAAGAATGAACATACGACGAGTTCTCTGAGAGACTATCAAGACATTGAAAATGTCAAATTTAAAGTCGTGACTCACGGTATCGCATACTGTATCGACAATGGGTTCACTAGACCAGAAATGATGTACTTGTACACTGTGGGACATGAGACCTTGGCGTGCTGTGTGCTCGTAAACGTAGTCCATACCGCCGGAAAGATTCAAAACTTCATGAATTGTGTCAAATGCCCTGGGGACCCAGTTTGAGAAACTTTGTCAAAAGAAGCAAAATAACGATACCATAGTGCTGCTACCTGAGATAGGCGTTATGACCACCACACTGCTCAAATAAATGGGCTGACTCACATAGCTCTTCGTGTACAGAGAGTCCTCTGGATAACTAGAACGAAGACGTATTAAGCTGACGAGCGTGCTCAAGAGATGGAATCGCACTAGACATAGTAAATGAATCTGCTCAAACGTTGGGTCAACGCCACACGCTTTCAAGCATGAAACAACGCACGTTTGTATACATGTGACACCGTAAAGGGCAGTCTTCAACATCACTGAAAAATACAAAGGTCCATATACCGTCTCGTCGAATGTGAAAAGTGAGTTGGGTGAGTCCATGTCTCGTATGGATCCTGCCTCGTGCTGGCGGGGAACAAGCGATGGCGATGAAAATGGAGACTGTAACCTGATCGTGTCTATATGTGTCCGGGGGAGGATCAGATTTTCACCCGGGGCACGAGAAGAATCGCTCAGACCGCCATTCGTCGATGTTCCACGCTGTTGTGAACATTTTGCTGATGCTACCCACGAGCGGTATGGAGTCGGCCAATTGGCTGAAATTTGTTTGCGAGACCCTGAGAGCCTGCGCTTTCATGAGAACACTGATACCAAAAAGCTGTGTAAGTGCATGCATGCGAGCGGTCGATGATCCATCAATGATGTACAAGAAAAAGCGCTGGGACTGCCATCCCGGGCGATCTGTATGCTGTTCCGTTTCCACATCGACAAGGGGCTATGTATTGGTGCGTAGCTCGTCGACCTCTCCGCCAGGTACGGTACCTAAAACCTGATTATCAGCCAGAGTAACGTAACATTGTAGCACGAGTCGATCACCCATACAGGAAGTAAACGTGCTGGCTAAAACGCTTAAACTCCCCGCACAACCTCGAATAAAAGCACTGGAAAAAGTAGACCGCGAAAGAGATGCCAACTTGGTGGGAAGTAAAAGCTTCAGCGTGATTTTTGGGGATATCACGGGTCTCGGGTCTAAGGAATAAATGGTGGTCACCGATCTGTCGTGAATTATCACCACCGATAAGCAAACAGTGAAACATATTACCATCACCGAAGAAATATCTCCATCGAGCTTGAACTCAAAATTTTCGAGAGGTCCCACGGAACGTCAGAGGTCGTCTGTTGGGCAGATGGGGCGTGAACTCTGAGACTTTATCCTGGGGCGACCCTTGCCTTCATCCAATGCATATGTTTCCTACTTTATGAGATGCGTTTCGAACGGGTGGACGACACGGGGAGCACGAGAGGTACGAATGGGATGTTTGAACAATCGAACCGTCGATGTTTGAAAAGCTCGTAGACATTATTCAACGCGCTGCTGGGATGAGAAAACGTGGAGATCCAGTATACGTGCCATACCCCATCCTTCTTCATAGCGACCCTCGTGGACGACTGGGGAGGTATTTTCAGCAATGTTACTCACACAGAACATACGAGCAAGAAGTATGGACGATACTGAATCTTTGAAATCGAATCCATTCATCAACTTTGGGGTATAAAAAAAACTTCGAATTCGTACTGCCGCGCTCCGCCCTCTGAACGACGTGGGTGGGCAGATAAGGGACGATGAACAGTTGCTGCAATGGCTTTTCGGTCTCCGATTCGAAGTCAAGTTTTGTTACAGTGGCTGTGTGTCAGCCCTTCGGTACGGAACACCCTTTGGACGATGATGGCGGTGCGTGCTAAATATGTTGCAAAGAACACTGATAGACACGCTGCAGCTTCGACGACAAGTCAAACAAACCGGTGCACGCTGGCGTAACTTGCACACGCAACGCGACGATAAGACTGATATAGATAAGTAGTCCATCGCGGTCCGTGCCAAATACTGATCGCCATCATTCGTCGGCCGCTGATACCAACGAACCGCAGCAAACGGCTGTTCCTTCACCTTGTCATTCCCACGATGAGTCCTTGCCTCGCGACTACAGCGCGCGGTTGGCGTAGGGCTCCCACACAACCTCCCTCTTACACCACCAAGACATAACCCGTAATCACTATGGCGGCTCAACACAACTACAACCATGAATTTACGGACGCTGTGAGGACACGACTCGGACTGAAAGTGATGATGTTGATTGGACTTATCCCAGGACGTGGCAAGTCAGATGGCACAATACGCCTCCTCGCAATCCCGTTTCTATACTTGCCTTTGGCGGACAGGCGACCGTATCTGCAACGTGCAAGTTCGAATAAGCGACATTCCCGACTACCTGCGCTCCCATCACTGCGTCATGGTTCCTGACAAGACTCCACTCGTATGCTCCTGGGTTAACTGCCACTCCGAGATCTATTTGTCGTTTCAAGGCGCACTGACGCGCGCCCGCTTGCACCCAGCCACGCTCGACACGTCCAGCTCGCCTGGACAGTCCTTCGTAGAGGACAGCGTTCGAACGCGCAAGGTTCTGGCATTCCCCATCGCTCCGTCCCCGCATCTGTGCCCAATTTACGTGTACTGTTTCGTTTCGTGACACCTAGTCGTCAATTCAGTCACTGGTAGATCGCTTTGAAGCGACAAGCGATTGACGCAATCCTCCTTTACGGCTACCGGGTCGCTGAAGAATGCTCTTTAACGAGTCGCTCGTGCTCGACGTCGTTCATAACTGCCTCTGGCGAAATGTAGGACATCTTTCGCACTGCATACTTCGCGAAGAGGTCGCATCGAAGTATGCTGGGGATCATGACGCTTCAGATTGGAACAGTGAGAGATACACGCAGCACACATTTCGCATGTCAGAGAACATCAACATTTTAACCACCTTCTCCGATACTGTACTACAAACATGTTTACGAGTCCAACGAACGTGGTGTTCGTCACTCTTCGTTGAAATAATCCTTATCGATTGAACCTAAACACAATGAGTGGAACTCTTCACATGGGCATTTACAACGCAATGACGCACTGTACTCTTCGTACCCCAAAGTAACTGAACCAACGACAAGTTCTTCACCTTTCAGCTCATTGATCAGGTTTCTCGCGACGGAATCCGTTTCCTTCTCCGCGCGTCCAATCACTAGAAAGCCCTTCAGCAACTTGCGTCTTGTTCCCAGGCTGTCCCGAAATTTCGAAAGACCAGAGGGATTAAAACCGTGTGATGCTGTAGTTGCCACCTGGATGGCATAAATGAAGTCTTTGGTGATGATGGCACAGTCGATGGAAGGAAAGACTGGTTCTTCAGGACGCCAATAGGAAGGCGAGCGAGCGAGCACGAGGTCCTGGTCGGCTGGCAATCCCTGAAGCTGACCAAAGGAGAGGTACCTTGAGCGACTCGGACTCGTCCTCGGCTTTCCATTATTGTAGGTATGCCAGCGAATAGACAATCCGCTGTGACTCGTGATGTAGGAGTGGACAATCATTTCGAAAACTCCACCGATCGCTTGGCGCCCTTCCGAGGAGCCAACCAGAACATTGTATAGCGTGCATCTTTCACACTCCTTTCGGCAGTGGAGCGCCTTGACCACCTCACGTTGGAAGAAGGGAGTCGCAAGGAACACTTCGTGAAGCCCACGATGAACAACACCTTCGCGACGGTAAGGACGGATAAAAAAGACATCCGATCCTGCGGCTGTGCGGGGCGCGATGGAGTTGCTCAAGGCATCCAAAACATGATCAATCTTGTGCACATCTTCGTAAACTTGAGAGCGGACGCTGAGCTGATACACCTTCTCCACCCCCCATTTTTCATTATCGTAAAAATTGATCAAGTGGCGCAAAATGGGACCCCATTTTTTTGCAAGATGCTTCATGCGTTCGACATTTCTGCCTACAACGACACTACAATGTATGTCACTTGGACGACCACTGGGGAGTGACACACAATTGGGACGTACCTGAAGTTTTCAATGTCCTTTTTGGATGGAAGGTCCATGTAGTAGTGATTGACAAAAGCTTCCTTGGTCCAACTGTCGTAAGGGGCTTCGATGGGAGAAATCACCTGGAACGTGCGAACACCGAGCGTATCCGTAAAGGAAGCTGTGGGCATAATACCAGTGACAGAATCATTTGAGTCGGAAAATGCCCATATTCCTGGGTGTTGTCTCAAAGGCACTCCACCTGCATGAAAAGAGACGCCATCCGAGGTGAATAGCCAGTACTGCTGGTTCAAGTATTCAATAGCGACAGGCTGTTTCTTTCGCAGTCGTTCAACAACTGCATAAAGAAGGAAGCATGATTTCCCTGTGAGAGTGAGTATGAATCCCCCGTTGATAAGATGTAACAGTACCTATTCCTGGTTGCCCGATTATACAGGCACCATTTTTGTAAGCCTGATCCGGGTCGCTTTCGAACGTGGCAAATGCCGTGACATATTCCTCGAGGATGCAGAGTTTGCCATCCTCTGGTATGGTGGGGCAAATAGTGGTGACTGCCATGATGTGTTCATTGAAGTCGAGATACTCAACATCAACACCCCCTAAGTCCTTAAGCGACTCTTTGAATGGCTCTTTCCCCCAGGCCGCCTCCCAGAATTTTTGCAGATGTTCCTGACGAAAAAGCGGAACTGTGGTTTTCTGGGCGAGTTCCAGGATGGTCTCGCCAATGTCACTGACTTGTGCTGTATCCGCCATTTCGCTGGAGAGAGGGGGGGGTGGCAATTGCTGAGTCATCCAGATGCGTGCACGAGACAATCATGAAGGTAAACGTACTGGCTAAAATGCTTAAACTCCCCGCACAACCGGCACTGGCAAAAGTAGACCGCGAAAGCGATGTCAACTTGGTGGGAAGCAAAAGCTTCAGCTTGATTTTGGGGGATATCTTGGGTCGCGGGTCCAAGGGATAAATGGTGCTCACCAATAAGCAAACAGAGAAACATATTACCATCACCGAAGAAATGTCTCCATCGAGCTTGAACTCAAACGTCTGAAAAGGTGCTGATCCAAATACAAAGCCATTTGAGTCTCTTCCTTTCCACGTGAAGAATCCATAAAGCTGGACGATGAAATTCCAAGATCGGACAAGCCTGTGCTCTCTACTAGCACCCCGAGATGAGCCTCAAGATACCGACGTTCAGCTGGTCACTTGAGCCCACCTCGGAGGGTGACGGAACTCACAGGGGTGGCGGCGTATGGCTGCAGGTGCAGTCTGACCTACATATTCAAATTGCCGCTTACGCTCCCGCAAAATTTCTGCGGGTATTTTTAGCACCAGGTGGTCGTCCGTTGAACAGAGGGGACGTTAACCCTGAAATTTCATCCTCCACAAATTCGGCGAGGTCTTTAGGGCGGCCCTTGCCTTCGTCCAATGCAGATGCTTTCCTACTTTATGGGATGCGTTTCGAACGCATGGACGACACGAGGAATGACCAATGAAAGGGTGATCAATCGAACCGTCGATGTTTGAAAAGCTCGTAGACATTATTCAACGCGCTGCTGGGATGAGAAAACGTGGAGGTCCAGTATACGTGCCATACCCCATCCTTCTTCATAGCGACCCTCGTGGACGACTGGGGAGGTATTTTCAGCAATGTTACTCACACAGAGCATACGAGCAAGAAGCATGGACGATACTGAATCTTTGAAATCGAACCCATTCATCAGCTTTGGGGTTTTCAAAAAAAAATAACCTCGAATTCATACTGCCGCGCTCCACCCTCTGAACGATGTGGGTGGGCAGAAAGGGACGATGAACAGTTGTTGCAATGGCTTTTCGGTCTCCGATTCGAAGACAAGTTGTTGTTACAGTGGCTGTGTGTCAGCCCTTCCAGTCAGCCTCTACGGTACGGTACGGAACACCTTTGGACGGTGATGGCGGTACGTGCTAAACATGTTGCAAAGAACACTGATGGACACGCTGGAGCTTTGACGAAAGTCAAACCAACCGGTGCACGCTGGCGTAACTTGCACACGCAACGCAACGATAAGACTGATATAAACAGACCATCGCGGTTCGTGCCAAGTACTGATCGTTATCGATCGTGGGCCACTGATACCAACGAACCGCAGCAAACAGCTGTTCATTAACCCTGTCATTCCCACGAGCCATTACCTCGCGACTACAGCGCTGGGTTAAGTAGCGCAGGGCTCTCCACACCCTCACATTCTTCCTCTTACATCAACAACATATAACCCATATTCACCATGGCGACTCAGTACAACAGTGAATTTACGGACGCTGTGAGGACAAGTCTCGGACTGAAGGTGATGATGTTGATTGGATTTACCCCAGGACGTGGCGAGGCTTTGTCAGATGGGACCATACGCCCACGAATCCTCGCAATCCCGTTTCTATACTTGCCTTTGGCAGACAGGCGACCGTGTTTGCAACATGCAAGTTCGAATAAGCGACACTCCCGACCACCTGCGCTCCCATTACGGCGTCATAGGTCCTGACAAGATTTCACTCGTATGCTCCTGGGCTGGCTGCCACGCCGAGATGGAAAGAGAGAGCTTAATGAGACACATCAGCGAGCAACACCTCGAATTGAAACACACATGTCCAATATGCCATGAACGTTTCACGCGTGTCTATACGCTGCAAATGCATATCTCGAGGCATCACTCGGGTGACTCAATGTGGTCTGTGTTCTTCTTGTACACTCCCCTGGAACGCTGTTCACTCCTTCCTATCGTTCTCCAAGATGTCGGCGGTTACCCCCTGTCGCGCCTCATTCTTGTTCTGGTTTCTTTCAAGCGCGCTTCTCCGTACTATTCGCTCGTGCATTCTATCACGGTAGACACCCTTGTTCGACCTATGTACTTTCAATCTACTCGACTATCCTACCTAGTTTCATTCAAGCGCTCCGAGTCTCTGCACTCGCTCTCGTTGCCCCCCAATCGATTACCGAAAACGCATCGCATTCCGATCCAAATGACCATCCACGCCACACATTCAAGCGGTAAACATTGTTCAGAGTTTTCACAATCCACACGTCCATACACGCCTAGAGAGTAAGGTAGAGAGAAGAAGACGAAAGAAAAAAAAAACAGGGAGGGGCAAAAGAGAGAGAAAAGAAGCTCAAGCGCGCGTAACTCATGATAACCAAGCACATATATAGAGGGAGAGGGAGAGAGAAAGAGTGATCTACTCGTACAACGGTATTGCATGGCTGGATGTTGAACATCAGAGAAAGACAGAAAAAAAAAATTAAGAGCGAAACGCGGAAACGAGAGAGAGAGAGCAGTAAACGAAGACTGCACGCTCGACACACACACACACACACACACAAGGGTTACACACAACGCGCGTGAGCAAACACAACAGCAGCAGTACCAGAAAGCATGAGTAAGAGAGTGAGAGTAAAAAAGAAAAGAAAAAAGAAAATCTATGAAATGACTGATCGCGATACATAAGTGTGAGTAAACATAACTTGAGTGACATGCCAAAAGTGAAACAAAAGAAAGAAAGAAGAGAAACGCCTGCTATTCTCCCCCGCCAGCGAGTTCGAGAATGAGACGGCAAGCAACGTCCATGAACACAAACGGTGACACGACGTCGTCACCCGCGGCTGCATGGGCGTCCTTGATCGATCGACCATCAGAGCTCGTCTCGGGAAGCAACGTGTCGGGGTTCGCCATGTCAAATTTCCCAGCGCCAGGTTCCGCCGATGCCCTGTACGTCTTCTTGTGATGAAAATCCACCAAATAATTTATCGAGTCGACCATGTAGAGCTGCAAGTTCATGAGCACCTGTCAACAAGGCGTCAGTCGACGTCGTTTCCATCGCGAGAGCACACACGCACCACGACATCCTCAACCCGCGCCCTCGTCTCTATGAAATACACGCTCGCAGCAGCCCGCAAGTCGACAGTATCGCTCCCATCCAGGTCCTTGGCACGCTCGATCCTGGTACCGTTGGTCCCCGATCGCTGCCGTTGCGGTCGAATACCACCCAGACCCCCCAGATTCCGCTTCTCCTTCCACTCCATCCCGAGCGTCTTGAGGGTACGGTATATCTCAAGCATCACCTCCATCGGCGGCGATCGACTCCGGATACCAAAGTGCCATTTCGTCCGGTGCTGCTTCTTTTCCTTTGCAACAGGCCACGTGCGTTTCGCGTTGGCGTACGAGGCAAGGTGGTGTTGTTCTGGGAGCTGGTCAGGAAGCGGGAGGGACGAGTTGAGGACGGCAAAATTGTTGATCTCGCCGTCGGCAGGGGGCGTCGAGAAATCAAGTCCGTCATCGATCTCGTCGTCGTCGTAATCGCCGTTAAACTCGGCTTCAAACGGATTGTCTTCCAAGTCGCCCGCAGGCGACAATGCGCTGGGCGACATCGTATTCCTAGGCTGGGGCCAACGTGAGTAACATCGAGCGAGGAAGAGGATGGAACGACGCACGTCCATAGCTGCCAACTTGGCATCGCGCTCCTGTTCCTCGAACTCTGCGACTAGACCTCGTCAGGGGGGCACAACCACCACAATCAAAATGAATCTCACGGTCTCTTCCCGCCCTGCGCTTGTCGCGCAAGAGCATATAAGCCACCTTGACGGCGTTCCCTTGAACGCCGTCGTCCCTGCGTAGACATTCCCAAATGTCCTCCTTGTCCACCCCGTTCATGCGCGAAGCGAGCTCCTCGACGACGTCTTCCTCGATCCGGCCCAATCCTTCGACGATCTCGAAATCCAGCGCTTTGGCGGGGGTAACCAACGAAGAGAGCGTGCCGAGGACAGGCCCAGGGGGTGGTGGAAGAGGCGTCAGGTACCGCGGAAGATCCGTCATGTAGAACGGATGCTGCGTGATCTCGGGGATCGTTATCCGTTTGACGGGATCGACGGCGAGCATAGCATTGATGAGACCCCTCGCATCCGTACTAAGATAACTCGGCATATGGTAGCTCCCCTCTGACACGGCATGAGCGACAAGACAAACGACGAAAAACGGGACGTACGACTGATCTTGGTAAACAGAGTCTGAACGTCGTCGTCCTCGAACGGCAACCTCCCACACAGCATCACATAAAGAATCACCCCACAACTCCACACGTCGATCTCCGGACCCGTATACAGACCGCCTCGAATGACCTCTGGCGCCGCATAATTCGGACTCCCGCACGACGTCTTGAGGAAATCCCCGTCCTTGGTCTCGTTCGCGAGCCCGAAATCCGCAATCTTGACGTTGAGGTCATTGTCGAGCAAGACGTTCTCGGGCTTCAAATCTCGATGGACGATCTTGAGTTTGTGGCTGTACTCGATGCCGGAGATGAGTTGTTGAAAGAAGCGTCGCGCGCGCTGTTCGGGCATGCGACCGTTGGTGACGATGTAGTTGAATAGTTCGCCGCCGGCGTATTCTAGCACGATGATGATATCGGTTGGCGTGGATATCACTTCATATCTGGGTGGAGGTGTGTGCGTCATAGATTAAATGAAGACCAAAAAAAAAAAACATAAATAAACGAAATGGGCGCTTCGAAATGGCACGTACAGCTTGATGATGTGTGGATGCCGAAGAGTACGCATGTACTCGACCTCGCGTTGCACGCGCGTCTTGGTCTTGGTCATGTGGATGACGGCCTTGGAGATGTACTTCATAGCAACGCGCTGCCCGGTGATGGTATGCGTAGCCACTAGATGACGACCGAGGAACGAGATCAACCGAGAACCAAGGAAATGCCAAAAAAAAAAAGAAAAGAAAGAAAAACGAACTCTTGACTTTCCCAAAAGTACCTTCGGCGATGTCGCCCGTGACGATGTACTCCCCCAGCTTGGAAGCTGGGAACAAGATTGGGATGTCGCTCATTTGCAAGCGCCGTCGTCGTCGTTCCTTGTCGTGCTCGTGCTCGTGCTCGTATTCGTCGTCGGTGGTGGTGGGTAACAGGGTAACGAGTCGTTTTTTAATTTTTTTTTTCCTTGTGTAGTGTGGCCTTGCCGATGTGAGTTGGGGGGGTTTTCTTACGTAGATTCTTGGGGTCCTGCCATTCCCCCGCAGATTATATAACCCGCGCGGGCCCCCCCGAGTTATCTCGATCACGTGTACATAGGATCGCGGAAACGGAAAAAAAAGATGACGAGCTACGACGACGAGCTGGCACGGACGTGTCGTTCCGCAATCCCTTGTCGTTCTTTCCGTCCTTTGTTTGCGCCACAAAGAGCCCGTCGACGTGAATGGGACCAAGTTCTCAAACGTTGCCATGATAGCCACGTTTGATTCGCTCTTACGAATCTCCCGATCGCAAGGGCCACGTAGGTAGTGATCGTCTTCCTTTTTCCAAAGACGATGAACGCGTCGCCTTACTACGAGCATATGCACTCGGAGGATCTCCGATATTATGTATACGTACACATTCCGAGTGACGTCGATACTGTCGACACGTCCTTCCACCCAAAGTTGACGAGCTAGTACTATACATCGCCAGGCCAACTACGAACCCTAATCGCCACCGCCACCGCATCTCCGAACCACATCCACATCCACATCCCCATCACAGAGTCTCTGAGCCACCCCGCCCATCCTGGCAATTCCTCGTCCACGATCCACGCACGACCCCCCAACCATGCGTCGCGCCCAAAGCGTCCGCACCTACCCGCGCACATCCCTCACCCTCCCCCCCTCCACCGACCTCACCGACCTCCCCCTCCTCCCCGAGTCCGCCGACGAACATCCCTCTCAAGACCTCCGCAAACGCCTTCTCGACTCGGAACGCGAAAACGACAAACTACAAGCGACCATCCTCCACCTCCAAACCCAGCTCGCAGCACGCCCCCCGATCGACACCTTCCACGCCCTCGAAAAAGAGTACAAGAATCTAGACCTCATACTGCAAGGCACCCAGCGCGAAAACGAGCGGTGCATGGCCGAACTGGAGCGCGTCAGGATGCGCGAGCGCTTGTTGGAACAGGCGTTGGCAAAGGTCGCGGGAGAGAATTGGCAGGTGTGCCCTTTTCGTTGACTGGTGTTTCGCGGAGCGTTGACGTGGTTTGTAGACGGTGTTGGATATTGCGCCCTCGTCGGCGACGGCGCCCGCGGTGGTCGCGAGGGCGATGGGGTCGTCGCTCCTGAATCGCACTACCACGACGCTACTACCACCTTCCTCCGAGGCGTCCGATTCGCCTCCTGTTGCGTCACAGACTTCTGTCGAAACGACGCTCTCTCAAATAGAGCAAGTCCGTCTCCTAGTTCTTGGGATGGAGCAGCGCATGCAGGAACGCCAGGAGAAGTTGACGAAAACAATCGAACGCGCTGAGGTCCAAGAGCTGAAATGTGAGACGTTGAGCAAGGAAGTGTTACCCACCAAAGTCACAGCATAACCCACAAGTCATTACCCATATTCACGCATTCCCGCCTGTATGATAATCGATTCAATACACTCGTTGGCAATATATGGCAACTAGACAAATAACAGTGCGTGGTAGAATATGTACTGTGGACATGCAGTGCGGTAACTGGACTTGACGTGATTGACAGGATGGCTGCAAATTCTAGCGAAGGAAGAAAAATAGGATACTTAAACATGAAGCGCACTTCAGCTTTTTAAGCCCTGCTTAAAACCGGGCGATGTGGAACAAGGAACGTCGAGCTGATCGTGCAGGGTAAATATTAGAAGAAACGCGCACGTCCTGGATCGGTGCAAATAAGCAGGGATCATATAACAAATAATGATTGAAAGTTCGATGCAAAGATTGTTCTTTCGTGCGATGCGGAATAGACGGTCGGCGCGGCCGAGAAGTAGTGCAGAGTATAATCGAAGTAGGATATTTGCGTATTTCGATGGTGGTAAAGGATGCGTTTTCGAAAATGCTTGATCGAATATTGTCGATGTACCAAAGCTTGCAAGATCGATGCGGAAAATGGTTTCAACCCAGCGTAGTGCATATATTTGCTTTCCAATATGGGGCGGAATCCCGGGCGATCGAGCTACAGATGCAGTTGCAAAAGATGCCATGAACCAAGATGGTCGATAGCTTGAATATTGGATGGCCAAGGTAGCTTAGTACCCATAATAAGCGCGCTTGCAGGGTGGTCAGTCGCAACAACATCCAACCAAAACGTGACAAACCATTCTATCACTGCATACATTGTCAGACAATAGTGAAGACGATCGAAAAGGGACGTACAAAAGCCAAATGACTTTGGATCCGGTCTTGCATCCGCGGAGCGTCACGATGTGACCCCTGATGCATTCGTAGAGCATCGTGCGTTGGTCTTTATCAGCCTAAAACGACATGGAATAACCGTTCACAATGCCAGAGGTGTTAAACAACTTGCCTGTGGGAGCACGTTCGCGATGAGCTGACTACCTGTGACGGACAAAGCCAGGTCAACAATCATGGCACGGCGACCACTGAGGCATGGAATCATCAACGTGACGTTCGGCAGGGTCGCGTATTACCCACCCTTTCGCTGGCTCACACATCCTTTTCACAATCTTCGCGAGCGTCTCTGGACCCGCTTCTTTGAACGCCTTGGTGACAGACTTGAACCCCTGCTCGTTAGTCGCGTAGTCGAGCAAGTCCGCAATCAAGTGGTCAAGACACATCTGACGATACTTGAGTGATCCATGCTCCAAGACTGGCGTATAAAGATCAGTACTCAGTATGCAGTCGGCTGCTAACACGTACTGTGTTGGATGCAGTATGATCCCCATTGGTTTTTGGCGATTTCCCCAAAGACGACGGAGCCCTGATTCAACAGTTCGTCGATAATTCCATCCTTGGCAGATTCCTCGAGGTTCTCAAACGCGTGCTACAGGAAACTGAGTACCAATCATGCGAGAATATCCATGTTGAACCTCACCTGAACGACAAGGGACCCAGTTTCGTGGCATGCAAGCGAAGCCCATTTTCCCTTGAGCGCTTTATTGACGCTTGGAGCCGAGACTTAGTCATGCGAAGGTCAGAAGACGAAACGACTCACTAAGCGAAGATCGGTGGCGCAGGAGGCGTCCAACTCAGTTCCATGATCTAAACCATCATGATTCGTCAGAGTCGAGTTTCAGCGGCGGAGATATACCTTGCTCCAAACATGAGACGCATGCTTATTCACCAATGTTAAGGCCGGATCACCAAGGAGAAGTTCTGAGACGATCAACAGCCTGATATCTTCTTCACAATCGAGAGCCTTTTGGAGGACGTGGCACCCGTAACAATTAGTTGCTAGTTCGACCACCCTGCCTCTGCGCGATTTCCCTTGAGCATCCGAGAATCAACAAAAGAGACGAGTGGGACGAACCTCATACAAGCCACGATTTTTCGCCGCTCCTCGATTGTGGCAGCGGCCTCTAAGCATCGCTGAACAGCCCAGTTTCCAAATCTATGTGAATCGCATCAGGTCACGCTAATCTGCATACGGTGACTATGAAAAAGTACCGATGAGACATCATCTCGAATCCGCGTGCGCATATGGCATCGATAATTTTGTGTCGTTCTTCGAGGTCCGCGACTTTAAGCTTTTGCTGCAAAAAAATCGACGCTTGCTGGTCCGACGACTTGATGATGCGTGCTACAAAGACATGATAAGGCGGAGACGAGGAAGGATGAAGGAGCGACAAAAAGTTGATGGGCTGCGTGTGTGAAGAAAACACGTATGTCAGTCGGTATGTAATAAAGAAGGAAGTGACATGCCTCGTGAGAATGCGTTCCTCCAGACCCTTGACGTGGAAATGCACTTTGTGAGGGGGACATTCTCAGGGAATCGTCGGCTGGCAAACTATTCGGAAAATCATTCATGACTTTTTCCTCCCTTCGCCACTCTGGAATCTGTTGCTGCTGACGCCACGTGGATGACGAGAGAGTGGACATGTCTGCCCGGCGGACAAATTGGGGGAACGCACTGTCATAGAGAGGCTGAGTGCCAAGCGCGGGAGAAGTACTCTCCAAGTACTGATCAAAGAACGGGAGGCCACCCGAAGGCAATGTACAGGAGACCGGAGGCTCTAGGAGACGCGAGTGTGGGATATTAACAGCGGACAAGAAGTCGCGCGTCTTCAAGGGAGAGCCGGGGTCGAACAAAAGAGAGGACGGGGATACATTGGAGGAGACGGACTGTGATTCGTACGGGGGAGTGATCTTCAAGTCAAACGAGGGCTTTGCAGGCGACAAGTCTGTGGGGGTCAAAAGTGCAGAAGAAGTCGAACTCGGGGACACGTCGGGAGAGCCCGAGAGGTTTACGGGCTCAGTATTCAAGGCCCGAACGGGTTGCTGAATGCACGGCGCAGGGGAGTTGAGATTGAGCGCGCGCAAGAGCTGCTCGACGTGCTGAACGACCAAAAAGGTGAGTATATGCGCGTAAATTAGCGCAAAATGAAACGTGCATCGTCATCCAGTTCTGGACTTTGCCTTTTTCTGCCGTCACCAATGGCTCCGATGTCCCTTTTACGCGGTGGGCCGACGAGGCCGACGGGGCCAAAGACGTCTTCGTTGCCGAAGATCGGATTGAAGCTTCGGAGGGCCCTTTGCTGACGAAAGGTAGGTCTTTCACTGTTTCTGGAAAACGGGTCAGTGGCGTTAGGCCACGTAGCGTCAGGCTGCGGGGCCCAGATGGAGGCAGCTGTTGTCCTCGATCGGGGAGGACTGTAATCGTCGGCGAAAGGAAGGAAAGACTGGGATGTTGTTGTGGGGTGCATGGAGGGATGGTGGGAGGGGCAGAGAAAGAGAGAAAGAGGGAGGACGAGGCCTTTTATATGATTTTCGAGTCGACCTGTCGAATGTGACGATCGCCCCAGCAGAGAGAGTCACATTCCTTTTTAGGGGAAGATTTGACCTAAATTGGAAGGCTTCTTTGTACCGACGAACCCGCCCTGTCGGTGTATGACAGGCCCTTGTGTTCGATTGTTGCTACCAAGTTCGACTATCAGCTACCTACCAGCTTATCACAGACGGTGCGCGCGTATCTAAGCGTTTTCGTGTGATTTGGAAGCATGGTGGACTCTGCGCGAGCGTGATGGTGGATGCCAACCTGCCACTCTTTCACAAATGTCACGATGAAGGGCCTAGGGATCCGCGGTTTGCTGCTTACAAACGACTATGAATGAAGCACAGGTTTCCAAGAGACGAACCTAGGTTTATTACAGGTTGTGGGATACGAAAGGATGGGGGTGGGTGGGTGAAGGACGAGGAATGCCCCTTATCAGCGTGAGCGGGTCCGAAGGAGATTTGAAGTGGGAAAGGGAGACGGCGATCAGCTGTCTGACTACTAGTGTGTACCTATCTCTGTGCGTTTCATGGTCACACGAGGGGGTGGCGTATAAAACGGTCAGCCATGCATATAGTACGTCAAAACGCGAGTGCACTAGTGGCGGAAATTAAAAGGCAAGTAAAAGTAAGTACACATGGTTGAACCGGCGGAACCGGACAGAGATTTCGACCGGGATAGACCGGACGGAGATTGGACGAGGGCGGCGTTCAGACGCTCGTTAGTTACGTACCGACCTTCCCATCGCACGAGGTCATGCGGGGCTTAGCTTTACCAGCGAAAACACCGCATGTACAAAGACATCTCGAAAAACTATATCAATCTCGTATTCCCTCCCTCTGTCCTTCTTCCTTCTCCTCCTCCTCCCCTACAATGTCCCCCATCCTCGACTTACCCCTCGAACTCCTCGAGAAAATAGTCCTCGAGCTCCTCTTCGATGCCTCCACCATACTCCCCCTCCTCCTCACCTCGAGGCACTTTTATACCGCACTGAGCGACAACAACCATCTCTACGCTTCCCTCTTTCGCGCCTCCTTCGACGTCTCTGCGCCCGTCCGTCGTCTCGGCTACCTCGATGCGCAGGGTCTCTGCATCCAGTTTCGCGCCAATTACAGCGCTCTCAGGGCAATACGTCGCCGCGACGTCCGTGCAGACAACATCCTGGAAACTTTTTGGACCGCCTTCTCCATGTTGCTCGAGAGCGACGGCAAGAACCGCTCTCAACTCAGCGACGCGGGTCTCCCCGATTTCATCGACTCGTTTGTCCGCGAACGTCTCTACGACAGCTCCGTTGACGGTTGGCCCGCCGAGAATGAACTCAACTCCCTCGCACTCTGGTTGCTCTGGCTGTCCACCACGGAAGGTGCGTTCGCGTTCTTCTCCCTCTTTCCCCATCCAAACCCTCGTCCAGACCGTCTCAAGGCACAGTCCTCGACTCAGCGCGCTCAGATGACCAGGCTTATCTTGCCCTTCGTCCTCATGCCCATCCGCGTACGTTCCTTGTCCCTCCTTTCTTTATCCCGTCTCACCGTCTCCCAGTATGCCGGTTGTCTCGCTCCTCATGTCCACTCCACCCTTCCTCTCCAGAGCACCCTGGCCCAGTCTACCCACTCCTTCGTCACCGCCCATGGTCATTATCCTCACTACCGCACTGGCTTTTCCCGCAGGATACCCTTATACAATTCCTCTATCAAGCTCGGCATCCCGCTTGCATCCGTCACAGCCAAGCTCATCTACTTCGCACATCGTGAAGTCTTCCCAGTCGGAGTTCCCCCTCATCTCCCAAGAACGCGTGCCCACGCCATTCAGCTCGGCCATCTCACCGTCGGTCCAACTCAGGAGGACGTCCAAGAGCTCAACGAGCACAAGGTCGCCAAGTTCGTGCCCGAATCGAAGTGGGATTGGTGGAACGATATCCCAGACTATGACAACATCGAATCCGAGGCCCGCCTTAACCTCGCACCCAGCGCTCGCTGGGACGACGACTGGAACCGCCTCGCCGACTGCAACTCTCTCGTCACCCCCGTTTCCCTCAAGCGCATGCACTACACACCTGGCCTCCTCAGTGGTCTCTGGCAGGGCAGGATGCTCGTGCGTATCATGGACACAACTCCTTGTCTCATCTCATGTTCATCCATTTCACAGTACCCTGACGATGGCCTCTACGGAAACGTCATGCAAACACGTCAAATCCCCCCTTCCTTCAGCGAGCAAACCGTCGGTCTCACTGCCGCACCCGTCTTCATGCGTCTTCGTGAGTATCACTGCATGGATGTCCACCCGAACGAGCCTGTCGCGTCAGGTGGCATCCAAAACGCATGGTTCCACAGTACCGCGCGTTTCCATGAGGCTACGGTGCGTCCTTTAGTCGCACGACCAGATGACGTCTATCTAAGCACTTGACGTCTCATTTAGCACGGCCTTGCTATCACGTGTCAGGAGAGGTCCTCGACCTACCACGAATACATCGCTGGAGGGCCTGACTTACACGATGAGAGCAGGTGTCGTGGATGCGAATACCGTGGGACGTCCGAGATGATCTTTCGAGAAGACGACGAACGGTATCTCGCAGCGGTCGACCAACATCTGCTGGCGCAAGGGAGTCCTGACGACGACGACGACGACGATGCAATGGACGACGATTCGAGCGACCAAGACATGGACACGGGAGGCGCCGATGGTGACGAGCTTGTGATCAGACGCAAGTGTAACGGTATTCTCGATATTGTCCTTGTTGGCGAGGTGCGTTCTTCCTATCTCAGTTGGTGCACACTTGCGTTAATTCGTTTCTCGTCTAGACGGATCATCGGCACGGTCAGGCATGGCATCACTACAATTTCTATGGTCGTGTTCGCGAGTGGGACGGACTCGTTGCGATTATCCGCGTTCCTGTGAGTTCTCGTTTCGAAGGTGACGGGAGAAGGTAGGCACGTGTCTGACTCACGATCTTCTTAGGCCCATCCTGCGAGTGCATCCCTCGGTGTTTGGGTCTTCACTGGCTACGTCGTGGGCGGCCAAAACTTTGTCGGGAACTGGCGGACGACCACGCACCCTGGCGAACCGGTGACGATTGAAGGCGCATTCACCATGTCCAAGCGCGAATGACATGCATCACACACAATACCCATGTTAACCACACGTTCTTTTTGGATTGGACGGCGCCGTTCTTTTTTTGCATATTGTGTTTTTTGATTTGATCTGTGTTGTACATACATACCCTGACCACCGCGATCGCTGGTCACCGCATTCTCCATCAAGCGCATGTATACATCTACCGTAGATCTCCGTTCACTGCATCTTCTTCCATTACCATGTTTCTTTCACATCTCGCTTCACCATCGTACCATCATATCATCTTTTTCCGCATATATTTTCGTTCACAGCAACGTTGACCCCCATCACTTCTTTTTCTCTTGGTAGTCGTTGGCGGTGCGTGTATATTCTTTTTCATCACACGTTGTATGTCCATTAATTGTTTTTCTTGTCGTTTGCTTGTTTATCCATGGCATCTAACCTATTATCTCTTTCTCTTTCTTCTTGTAGACATGACGTGCTCGCGTCTGCTTGGGTTTTACAAATTTTCTAGTGTATGTTGCATATTGGTTGGCATATTCATATGGACTTGTTCTTCCATCGCTCTTGTCACGTTGTTAGAATAACACTATAATCTCATGCACGACGTCTTATTGGGAACACGATTGTTGCATGGGACGAGGGAAGAAAAAAAACAAACTAAAGTGCGTGGGCGTGTCATATCGAAGGATTCATATTTGGACGTTTGGAAACGTTGCAAAATGTTGTTACATATGTGGCGCGGCGGATAACATGACAAGTACCCTATAGTCTAGACCGTCGATCCGTATCGACCTGATGTGTTTTGCAATGCTGATTTATTTTTGCACAAAGTTTGTTGGGTCCACTGTGTTGGGCTTTGGATACGAAGATGGGGTGGGATTTGGGGGGGGGAGACAACGGGGATCAAAAAAAAAAACAAGGTTGGAACGTTGCATGACATATCACTCGGGTGGAGTGAAACCCCAGCAAATGCCAATAATACATACCCAGGGTAACTAGGGCGTGCGAGCGCGGGCTTTTCTCGTGTCAGTATGTATGTACTTACTGTGTGTAGAGTTGGAGTGCGCGTGCGGGTGTTTGCCAAGGTGGGCGATCTGATTGTTGGGGGGACGGCCCGCCGGGATCTTGGATAGATTCTCTACTAGACACGGTGAATCTACGGGTACGTGCGTGCGTTGTTGGCCAGCGTTCTACTAATCAGTGACCTGCCACGTACTACCGGTAGAACTCGGACGCACGATGCACGCAGACTCGGACGCCAATGCCAACGCCAACAACGCCGACGCAAAGAACAAGGGGGACGTCATCCGCATCCTCGCAGGCAAATTTTTCGATCCGTATACGTTGACGCTACAAGCGAACCAGGTGATTCGGGTGAGTCGCAGGACGGGACGCGTGCTCGACGTTTCGCCCGCCGCTGCTGCCTCCCCCCAAGGTCAACTTGAAGATCGAACGCAAGACGGCGGGGAAGAAGTGATTGATTTGAGCAATTTGACGGTATTGCCTGGGTTCGTCGACGCGCACGTTCACAGTGCGTCCAGTCCTTTTACTACTAGTCACATCTGCGTAGCGTGCTGACCACGCATCGATGCGCAAAAAGTGTTCCTGCATCCCTATTCGGAGAGATCCTGGGAGGACCAGCTGACCAAAGAGTCCCTCGTTGAACGCACGATACGCGCAACAGTCCACGCCAAGCGGACGCTGATGGCAGGGTTCACCACCGTTCGGTACGTTTGTACGTTTCCCCTTCACCCCCCCTTTTTTTCCCCGTGTCGTGTCGTGTCGTGTCGTGTCGTTTCGCCTTCGTTTCAACTCCTGTGGGCCCTCATCACGTACACCGTGTCGTTTATGGTTGCGACATGTCGCTTATGTATGCGATATCGGTTCAACGTTCTTCTCAAGGGGCCCGACGGCATCTGACCGTGTTTGACGTGTTCGCTGTTCCCGCTTTATGACCGACCGCGCTCACGGGCATCTATGTTGACTGCAGCGACCTTGGTACAGAGGGTGCGGCCGACGCCGACATCGCACTCCGTGCATGTCTCTCAAGCACACGCGCCAGCGGGGACACCACCTCCCTCATCCCCGGCCCGAGATACTTTTGCGCTTCCCGAGCGATCGTACCCACGGGCAGCTACGGTACGTTCCAACAAAATGGCTCTCATCCCATCAATCACGACGTCTTCCTCGTCACACATGTTTCTTTTTCTCGTCTGATACGACGGCTTGGCTCCTTTTTTCATATCCGTCATCCCTTGATCATCCATCTTCTATCGTCTTTCATTTGCGACCCTCCCCCTTGACCCCGCTCGTGTCGTACACTCTTTCCCCCCTCTTTATCGTCGCGGCAAGCAAAAATTCCGCCGATCGCCAATTTCGTATGGGTCACACGAGCGATGCTCATCTCTTTATCCTACAGGACCCAAGGGCGCCCTCCACGTCGATAGCGAAGGGATCGATGGTATCACGGGCGCCGCCGTGGCAGACGGCCGCGAGGCGTGTATTAAGGCCGTCCGTCGACAAATCGGCGCAGGTGCTGATTGGATCAAGGTACGTTGTATGCGTCTGTATATGCGTGTATGTGGGCGTTGACGATACGTCCTGCTCCTTGATCACGGCGCCAATATTGGGTGCTTCGATTGGTACACGTTGTATTCTTTCTTTTTTTTTTCTCTTTGGGCTGGGCTAGATTTATGCAGGTGAGTAGTTCGGATTCGAGTGGGTCTTCCAGGTTTCTTTTTTTTTGTCGCGTCGACCTCGTTTTGGGGGTCTAGGCTGTCCTTTCATTTCCGCTTCGACTTTTGATGTATGATGGGAGTAATATTTTTTTTTAACGTAGATTACCGGGTTCGATCGAGAATGGGAGATGTCTCCGCGGAGACGGGAAGGGCGTCGATGAATACGTTTGACGAGGAAGAGATGAGGGCGATGATTGAGTGTGCGCATCGGTACGGCGTCAAGGTGGCGGCGCACGCAACGAATGCTGCGACGATCGAGACGCTCGTGGCGCTGGGCGTGGATTCGATCGAGCATGGATACGGGCTCGTCGACACGGACGGGGCGCAGAGGCGGGTGCTCCGTGCGCTCGTCCAGTCGAAGACGACGTGGGTCCCGACGCTCGCCGTGTACTACACGCTGAGATCTCAGGGACCAGCGTGGGCGCGCGCGTCGGAGGCGTTCCGGGTGGCGCTAGAGGAGGGGATGGAGAATATTGCGTGTGGGGGGGACACGGGGGCGTTTGCGCATGGGGAGAACGCGCTGGAGATGGTGCTGATGGTGCGCTTGGGTGCGGATTGGCGGCGGGTGTTGAGGTGGGGTACGCTCGGGGGGTGGACGTGCGTGCGGTCGATGGGGTGGGAGGGTGCAAGGGGGACGGCGCGGTTGGCGGGGATGCTCGAAGATGGGTGGCAGGGGGACAACGAGGTGCCGTTTGGCGCGATTCGACGGGGTTTCGCTGCGGATGTGATTGGGACGTGTGGGGACCTCGAGAGGAACTTCGAAGGCGCGGTGTCCGCGGAGAGCATTCGGTTCGTGATGAAGGCGGGGCGGGTGTATAAACGGGACGGGAGGGCCGTACACTTGGATTAATAGGGGGGTTTCCTGAACGACGAGACTTGCCTAATACGGAACAAGGGCGCGGGAATGGATTAGTCATGAACTGTATACCCCGTCGTCTCCCTTTTTTTCGTCTCTCCTTTCATCATCAACTGACATCGTCTTGGGTTGGGACGACTTTTCAGGAAAAAAAAAGACATTCTACTCCAAGACGACGTGTGGTTGGACACCCACCAACTAGTCAGGGCCCCTGGTTTGCGCCAGGACGCCAAGGGCCCGTTACGTTGGTGGAACAATGACCTGACCGCGTCGGTTCGCTGTGAGGTGTCGTCTTGATATCTTGCAGGCGCACGGGTCGACGTGTGTCGTTTTTTTATTCTGGAGTCTCTAATGAGTAGAGGTCGGCGGGGATCGATCTGCCGAGCTCGTAGTTGTGGGACAGACAATTCTCATTTCTTTGGGGGGTATTTCCGTACTTTGGAATGCTATATGTATATAGCCCGTCAAGATTTCACGATTCTGATTTGTTCCACTCGCGCGATGACGCTGCCTCGCACCATCAAGCTGATCGTCAAGCCCAAGCCGGCGAGTATCGTCATCACCATCACTCTGAATGTGTAGGCTGATGGCTCACTTGTTCGGCAGTCGTTTGAGATCCCGGTGTCGCCCCCTGATCCTCTGTACAAGTTTCCTCACGAATACAGTACGCGCGACGCTTGCTTTTCGACGAGACTTTGTGATCCTTGATTTGGATAGGTTTTTATGCGGCGCTCGCGGGTACGCCGGGGCATGCCCCTTCGAGTTGGGGGTGGCCGTATTCCGGCTGCGATGGCGGCATTGGTATGACTGCGACCGAGCTCGGCGAGATTCAGGCGATTCGGACACGGCGGGCATCCAAGGTACGTCGATTTCATATCCACGTGGCGTTTCTAATGGTCACTATCGACAATGGCAGCCTCGGACGCCGTGCTCGAACGAAAGCCAACGCCAACGGCGGTACCTCTCCGTACCCTCGCCTAGCTCCATGCGGGAAGTGGACGTGAGTGTACATACTTGGACGTTGTGTAGACGTCGTGGAACTGATCTTTTGATGCGTGACAGCGATCAATGACATTAGGGACGTCGTTTCGTGCAACGTCGTCACCGCGCCGTCCGCTTGCACGCGTGACAGAAGAGTTATGTGTAGCCATCTCGGCGTATTCTGGTGATCGTGGGACCAACGCTCACCTCCCCCCCTTTTTTTTCTGACAGGTCTCGGAATATCTGACGCGCGAAGATGGGGATAGGTGGACTGTGGAGCAAGCATGCTCTCCAACGCCACTGGTGGGTATCGTTTTCTCTCTTGTCGCGCTCTGTTTCTTGGTTATGAAAGCGGTTTTGACCCTGATGGGAACGGTTTTTGCACAGGTCGATGCCCTGGACGGTGGACCCACTTGTCCTGATGCGTGTGCAGATTCGCCCCTGTCCGATAACACCATATACTTTGACGCCCTAGACACGCTTGGCCTATCGCAGCCGTGTTCCGTCATGGATGCTGACACCGAGGTAAGCCATGTCCCTGCCTCGTTGCCACTCTGCGATGATTTCGGTTTTATCGACAGGTCGCGAATGGGAAGGGTCCGTCGTCGGAGTCCGTGTTAATATTCTTTTTTTTTATCCTTGGCCTATTCATTTATTCATTCATTTTTCATATCGACTTTTGACCCTGCCGGCTGACCACGTTTCTTCTTCTATACAGTGCCCCTGGGTCTGGACAGGCACAGCACAGGGACGAGACAAGTGCAAGGTTCAATCTGCCCTCTTTTCGGGTCGAGGGACCGTCCCCTGACGGAAGTATATGCGACAGCGATGGCGAGCACCATCACGCCACGGACATGGCCGAAGCGAAGAGAGTTCCCTGGAACGTTCCACCTCGGTCGGGCGCCAGAGTGAACGCCGCTGGGACCGTATCTGTGTCGTGCTGCTGTCCTTGTCACGACAGGGGCCGACGAGCGACGGTGCGACTCGGTGCCGATAGCCTTGGTATGCGGCGTGGTGGATCTCGTGGGTATTCCTCGGGCGGCGTCGCTGGGCGCGAGCGTATTTGGACGCGCGGTGATGGGGGTGACGTGGTCGACGAGAAGAACAAGAAGAAGAAGAGGAAGCACATGGGGGATGATCCGGCCGCTGTACCTCGTTATCCAGGCGTGGACGGTCGGACCGGGCGTACTGGGCGTGCCTGGCAAAAGGTGGGTCGGCTGTGCAAGATGTTGGTCTCGTGGCGCGATCGCGTTGTAGGATGGGCGAGTGAACGAGAGGGTGCGGGTGCGGGTGCGGGTGCGGGGGTGGGGGGGGTGGATCCGAGGGAGTGGGTAGGGGGA